>BQNB010013487.1:0-77056 GCA_026074375.1 Tanacetum coccineum | reverse complement strand
AGGCGATCTATACATGATTGTACAGGCGATCAATACATTAATTTTGTAAGAGCGGTCTATACATTGCTGTACAGGCGATCTATACATAATTTTTGTTTAGGCGATCAATACATAAATACATAGGCGATCTATACATACTAAAGTTAAACAGGCGATCAATACATGCTTAAATACTACAGGCGATCGATACACATGTTTTATTCAGGCGATCAATACACACAGTTTCTAAAACAGGCGATCTATACACTATATTTAGGAAAACTATACCTGATTTTTTTCTAAATATAATTAATCTCGTAATCTTGGTAATTATACCCTATAACCTAATCTAAGTGTAATCATTCCTTATCTTGTCATATAATGATTAAGTTAGGTGTAATTTTTCCTTAGAAATCTTAAGTGGTTGCCTTGATTTCATTAGTTGGCCTATAGTCTATGTGGTATATGAGAGTGTGTGTATCCTGTTTGCATGTGTATCAGATCTTTGCATTGTGTGCCTATGTGTCAATTTGTTGCCCAGTATTTGTTTGCCTATCCCTTATTGTAAACCCTGTCTTGCATCAATAATCTTGAATCATGATCTAGATTGTCTATCAGTATATATATATATATATATATATATTTGCTTGTATATGAACTGTATGTGACAACTCTTAGCAAAATCATGTCTTCCATCACTGCTCAACAAATCAAGCTTGATCTTGAGCTTGTTCCCAAGGAGAATAGATTTGATATCAGAAAATGCAATGGAAGAATCCCTCGTAGATTCTCATCACTATTGATGTCCCTAAAGTGTATATGCACCGATTCTGGAACTCTGTATACAAGCATGATGACTTCTACGGATTCAAAATTGACAAAAAGAAAAGATTCAAGCTTACCTTGGAAGTCTTTAGAGATATCTTTCAGATTTGTCCAAGAGTACAAGATCAAGACTTTGATGCACTACCCACTAAAGAAGACACTGTGTCTTTCTTAAGAGATCTTGGTCATACTGGGGATATCACTTCACTCAATGATGTTGTTGTCGATCAGATGCATCAACCTTGGATAACTTTTGCTGCTCTTATTAACAAAAGTTTATCAGGAAAGACTAGTGGTCTTGACAAGCTTCGTCTCTTTAGAGTACAAATCATTTGGGGTATGTACTTTTAGATGAATGTAGATTATGTGGAGTTACTCTAGGAAGACTTCACCTATCAGATTGATAATAAAGACTTCAAAAAGCAAGAAAAGATGTACTACCCTCGATTCACAAAAGTTATCATTCATTACTTTCTCATTCAAGAAAAGACATTTTCATGGAGAAACAAGATTAGGATACACACCTCAAAGGATGACTACTTGATTAACACCTTAAGATTTGTTTTAAGAAAAGAAGCATCTTAGATCTATGGAGCTGTTCTACCTGAATGTTTGACTAGTCCTAAGATGAAGGAATCCAAGGCTTACAAAACTTATCTTGGCTATACTACAAGTGCTGTACCTCCCAAGATTGCTAGAAAATTTAAGAAATCCTCTCCATCTAAGAAGGATAGTGATCTAGTCCCTGTAGATAAAGAACATGTCCAGAAAGGCAAACGAGTTAAGAGATCTGCCAAGAAATCTTCAACTACTCCAGCTGCAGGTATTGTCATCAGAGAGACTCCAGTAAAGACTAAGTCTACAGGAAAGGAAAAGGTGGATGTTTTACATGGAAAAGGTATTGATCTGTTATCTGAAGTAGCTTTGGCTAAAAAAGCTCAGTTGAAAGAATTAAGGAAGAAGAGCTTAAGGGACTTTCACAAGACACATCCTAGTGGTTCTTGTACAGTTGCCAAAAAACCTCCGAGTGTTAAAAAGATAACTCCTTCTGTCACAAGTGAAGGAACTGGTGATAAACCAGGGGTTCCTGATGTGACAGAAGATGACTCTATTGAGAGTGAATCTGATGATGATGATCAAGAAGAGGAGGAAGTTGATTAAGAAAATGAATCTGAAGATGATGAGATTGAAAGTGATGAAGATAAGGGAATGGATGATACTACTGACCAATTTGATGATGATGTAGACGCAAGATTGGAAGAGTCCACTCAGACTGGTAAAGAGGTTGTTCAAGGTGAAGGTGTTGATGTTAAAATGATTGACGCTCAACAAGGGAATGAAAATTTGGAGACTACTGAAGAACAAGTTGTTGAAGATGCTCATGTGACAATTTCTACTGTTACAAAGAAGACTAAAGTTCATGCTACTAGTTCTTCTCGTTTATCCGACTTGGCATCAAAATTCCTAAATTTTTCAGATATTCCTCATACTGATGCATAAATCGTTTCTCCATTTGACATTCCAGATCAGCATGAGGTACCAAATACTCAAACTACCATACTCCTTCCTATACATGTTTCTGTCATCACAACCATTCCTCAATCATTAAAAACCTTCACTCCTCCACCTCTTGTGTTAACTCCCACACCACCGCCAACAACTGAAGCTATAAATCCTCCAACTATACTTCCTGACTTCGCATCAGTCTTTCAATTCAACGATAGAATAACAGCATTGGAAAAAGAAGTTGCTAAAATTAAAAAGGACCCTCTACACACTCAAGTGACATCTTTAGTTGATGAACATCTAGACACAAGATTGGGAGAAACCAGAGAAGAATTCATGAACTTCCTTTCAGAGTCTCTCACGGCAAGAATCAAAGAGCAAGTAAAAGATCAGCAGCCTCAGATTCTACCAAAGGAAGTGTCTAACTTTGCTCCACCTATGATCAAAAAGTTGATTAAAGAATCACGCGATGAAGTTACTCTAGCAAAGGTGTCTTCTCAACTACAATCTACTTATGAGGCTGCTTCTACACTTACTGAATTTGAGTTAAAGAAGATTCTTCTCGACAAGATGGAGAAAAGTGAGTCATATCTGACGGCTCCCGAACACCGAGATTGCTATGATGGTTTGAAAAAATTTTACGCTCTCAACAAAGATTTCTTCTATTCTTATGACGTATATTCATTGAAGCGTGGCCGAAAAGACAAGGATAAAGATGAAGACCCTTCTACTGGATCAGACCGAGGGTTAAAGAAGAGAAAGACAAGCAAAGATGCAGAACCAATAACAAGTCAGAAAAAGAAAGATTCAACGTCTGGATCTTCCAAAGGCACCAAGTCTCAACCAAAATCTTTTGGAAAGTATGTTCAATCAGAGGAACCAGTGTTTGAGGTTACAGACTCAGACATGCCACAAGATCAAGAAGGGAATCTGGGTGATTATGAAAATGAACCAAGGAATGAGACAGCCTTGAGACGTGATTGGTTCAAGAAACCTACACCACCTCAAGAACCCACTGACCCTAACTGGAATATTAGCAAGATTACTCAGGAAGGACCAACTCAAAATTGGTTGATGACTCTAGCAGCTTCCACTTCTACTGATAAATCATTGAAGGACTTTGATGAATGGATGAGCACTCCAATAGACTTCTCGGGATACATCTTGAATAGGCTAAAAATTGAGAATTTAACTCAAGAAATCCTGCTAGGACCAGCATTCAGACTACTCAAAGGACAATGCTCGAAATTATGCTGAATTTAATATGAATTTAAGAATGCTCTAAAGCTCTTTCAGAAAACTGATTGGGAAAATCTCTTGAGGTGGTGAATATCCCCTTTGATATTTCCAAACCCTCTTCTTTGATCAGATGGAAAATTGTCAAAGGTACCAGTTGAATATCTTTACGTCATCAATGATCTAAATATCTACAAGGAGGAATTTTAACTTGGACATCAGACGTATACTACCAAGACAAAGGCCTAAGTATATCTAACCGGCACATGAAGAATGTTCCAACATATGGAGAGTCTAGTTAAAGTTGCCTTTTGGATAGATATGCGTTCTGGGGTATACTACATTGGAGACAACAACGTAAGTCCTTCTATGCATATGCAAGAGGTATGCAATCAAGAGGAGATATATATTACTACACATGCGAATTATTGGCCAGTCACATCTTGTCAAGGTAATAAGGAAATCGATAGGACACGGGTACTTGGAAGATATTGGTCGTGAGACGAGCTGTTAATCTACTATTAGATTCACAGGAAGGTGATTTCCCGACTCTGATCATGATAATTGGGGGGATATGTTAATTCTTATGGTTCAGAATCGGCTCAAAAATCTTTCAGGGGATGACGTTACTGACTTCGTAATAGCACTAAGGATGTTCACCAGAAGTCTGGTTATTCAGAAGCGAGTCGGGATCTTGCAACTTGGGAGTTGACAAGTTATCTAAATGAAGATTAACGTCACCAGCCTGATACTACAAAGACCCAGATCTTAGAAAAGAAAAAGGCACCCGTACACTAATATAAAAGATCTCAGGATTCATTTATGGTCGACAACTATAAGGGAACAGGTTGGATGCGCTTTGGAGAATGTACATGTTTAGTGATGGCACGGTATAACAAGAATTCTTTCTTCGCTCGAAGCACATTACCATGCATATCGACATAGAGTACTTGCAAAGAGAAAGGGATCTACATTGGATAAGAAAGGAAATCTTTCATGATCAAAGACTATCACAAGATGCTAAGGAAAGAAGGAGGATGAGGAGTGTTGAAAAAATCGTTGGTGGTTATATCTACGAAAACTGACCTAATGCTGCACAAGAAACAATATGATATCATCATATTGTGTTATATCTCAAAGGTATTTTGTATATAAGAAAATTAGTGAATTTGTATATAAGTAGGGTGAAATTATGGTGATAATAAGGTGTGCTATGTATAAATTTTTTCAAGCAATTTTTAGTTTATTCAAAAATTTCATATCATTATATCAAGCACTGTCTTATATTCCTTAAATTATTAAAGGGGTGCATTAAATATGTTCCTATTTAGATTATGTGTAACATTGTCCCCTGAATGTTTATCAATTGTATCCAAAATATCAAGGGATTACATTTCGTGATAAGGGAGAAAAAATGTGATTAAACTGAATCTAACTTGTATTGAAATATGTGATCATATAAAATGGACTCAATGCACTCTACACTTAGCCATATACTTTAATTACGCTGACTATAGTTGAGGGGGGAGCTTTTCGTGAGGAAAAAACTATCAAAGTGTAAATCTTTTGATATTTATATCAAACAATTTGATTGAATTTTTTCAATGATTTTGGTTTTGATTCGTGATACGAAGACCTCCTAAAGACGTATCAATGTACTTAAATTTTGAAGTTTAGGTGTTAGGCATGGTATTCAAATCCCATGATCCCGTAAATACCAAGGGATCTGCCACAAGGGAGTATCACTAGGTGTGTTAGAAGTCCTAGGTCATGATCAAAAGGAGGGGAATAAAGTGAGAATAGGTAATAATGACGACTGAGATGGAACTCAACAAGGATCAAAACCAACATAGGTGTAAGTTATGAAGTTCGGTAAGCATGGAAGGGTTGAGAATGAAAAAGAATTGTTATGGATATAAGGTGTGTGAAAAGAAAGAAAAGACAGCCTCATTACGGGGGCTTAGGCAGAATAGGAAGAAGAAACCAGGTCAATACATTTAATATGTTGGAAAACTAAGTTGTTAGTAGAATTGAAGATAGTCAAGGACCTTGGGGTGACGCTATGCTTAAACATATAGCAATACGGTCTTAAACACAAGACTATTGTTTTATTTTCACAGAAGATTACAACGCATTTCTATCGACTTTCGAAATCTGAGGTGGTTGATATTCGAAAAGGTGGCCTAGTCTGCTTAGCCTCCGATCACTAAAACCAATAAGTGACTGTTGTGTATAGAGCCAAAAAGAGTTCATTCACTATATCTCACTAGGCATTGTAATTAATTGCATCTGCTATGTCAACTCATTGTGGAAATAAAAGATTATTTATTAAGGGAGTCCTAGCAATATCTTGAGAATTTGCAAAACATCGAGTGATTGTTATGTACACGAGGAAAGATGGAAAATCCTGCTTGAGCCAACATCAAACAAGCTCATGATAGGTGACTTGTGCGATTCCATATGAATCAAACTTGTAACTACTGGAAAGAAACAATGGTGAGATTCTATAAGAATCAAACTTGTTCCAGGTTATGAATTCACGATTGCTGATGAATTTTTGAAATGATTGACCCTCTCGATATGTCACAAAAACACTTTAGCAAGTGACACGTCGTTTGATTTTCAAATCAATTTTTTATTTCAATTGGTGAGATAGTAACTCGCTGGTTTACTCATATCGTGCTGTCTGCCTTGAGACATTTCGATAATGAGAACATCCTGAGTACCATGAATCTAATACATATGTGTTAGAAAGAATAAAAATATAGCTCGGATTCTGTCAAGAAGATTTCTTTTAAAATTGATCTATATGTCACAGGTCAATCCTCACGGATTCGATGGTTACTTGCAACAAAAACGGGCGAATGACATAAGCCTTATCGTCCCCATGCTTTATTGCTAACCTTTTTTTTTCCGGAATATATAAGATCGCTGATTGGGATGTTACCCCGATTTAAGCTGGAACTCACAAGGATTCATTGCACCATGTCATATCTACCGGCAAAATAAAGGACATCACATATGAATAGCTAAGTACTGTTTCAAGAATTCCGCTACTCTGATACTGTACATCCTTATTGAAGCAACAAAGTGTTAAAGTTAAAGAAATTTTATGAAAGAACGAATTTTAAAAGGTTTTAAGATTATCAAAATAGGAAAGGTATGAGCAGGTCGTGTGTCAGAAGTCACAATCGTTCACGAGTAGGATGGCAAAGTTTACAGGTGGCGGAAATCGAGAATTAGTCTTGGTGTTGATTTACAAAACAACTCAAAGATCAGATTCAATATTAAAGTTAAAGAAAACTAGCTCAAGATCCAAGTCAATGATCACTACAATCATCAACAAGTTAATGCTTTAAGTTAAAGACCTACGAAGGCTCAAGACTGATGTGAATGGCCATATTATGCTAAGTTTAAAATCTTTGGTAAATTGGAGGTTGATAGTGACCTCCCTTAGGGGGAGATAGTTAGAAATACGAAAAATGTTTTGTCAAGGTCTACGACCAATATAAGTTAGTCGTAGCTTGTAGTAAGTTGTGGTGGTGACAGTATAGAAATATAACTGGGATAAGGCCATAGATATTAAGCCCACATAGAGGCACCGTTAGCCGACATTGTGAAGGCTATTAATTTTTCAAATAGAACCCTATCCAACATGGAAGAGGGTATTGGTTGGTTAATTTGTTGTGACAAACATGACTTGAGCAGGTTGGGTCAAACCTTAGTGGTGAACTTAATGTATTATTGCAAATGTATGGTTATGTGTTTTATACAAGTTTATATGTGTTTGTGTGGGAGTTATATGTGAGATTGGAATAATCACAATCTAACTTGAGCTCGTTGATCGTCTTAGGGATTGGAGTTGTTAGAGTGAATTTTCTGTGAAGTAATTATGTTTTACTTTTGGTTTTGACAAGGAAAATGATTTAGATATTGAATCGGGTTTCAGTTAATTGTGTAAGTAATTATACGTTATACGTATTTTTGTGTTAGTAATTTAAGATACGTTTAGGTTTTAGAGGTTAAGTTAGAGAAATGAGATGTTATTTGATTGGGACAAATTTCATGTTTTAATCACTCCTTTCTAGTGGGATATGGAATTGATTGGTATTTTGATGAGAATTGTTTTGGTTAATATGAGGTTAGTTCAAGGTGATTGGTATTAAAATGGGAAGTGTGTCATATTTGAAAGAAAATGAGTTTTTTGTTGAAAATATGAGAGTTTTTGAAAGGATTTCTTTATTAGAAAGTGAATTTGGAAATGAAAAGCTACTTTAGAAAGTAGGTTTTTAAGCAAAATGGTGTAAAATCACTAAAATAGCTTAGGTTTTATAAAACTTAGGTATGAAGGTATTTAATTTATCTAATAAAAAAATTATTGATGGTAATTAGTAAACTACGTATTTCTAAAGTAAAAAAGGATAAACGATTTTTTACAAGAGAATAAAAAAAACAAAAAAACCCTAAACCCCTATTAAACGTTGTGACAAGAAAGCCGAATTTAAGGTCAATATTTTTTTAGCGACTCTACGGTGACTGATATATATTTATCTTTGCGCATAATTACTAGATGAAATTTTCCATTTATTATTTTGTAGGATTTTTGAGAAATACCATGGAATTAGAAGAAAATAGTGCCTATGCGTTTAAAATTTAACGTTTTTGAGTAACGAGAAATCAACGAACTTCGTATTTTGGCTCAAACGCCAATTATATTTTAAATTATATAAAAACTTTTATTTAAAAGTTTCATGTGCAACGAGTTAGATTTTTGAGTTTAGGGAAAAAGTGTGGACTAGAAAAGGTTTGATTAGGGGCCAGAGGAGCATATAGGTAATTATTATTAGGAAGAAGAGGGACGAAACCCACTCTCTCCTTTTTGCTTCTAACCGGCCAACTTAGGCCCCATATCCATAACACTTTTTGTTTTTTAAACCACTTAACTTAACACATAGTAAATTAGGCCCAAGACCAGAGCCAATATTCTTTTTATTTAGCTCGAATCAACACTCTGTCAAAGATCAAGTCAAGAAACTACCAGAAAAAAAATTTTCTTGTTCCTTTTCCTGTCCTTCTGCGTGACGCTATAAACACAAAAGCCTAAAGTGATCTTCAAAACCCATTAAGAATCTAATCCTTTGCACCTTAAATCAACATATTTAAACCCTAATTGTTCCCCAATGATTTTAACAACCATGCTTCAGCTAACTTAAACCTTTGATTCTTAGAAGATTTCCTAGTTTGTAAGATTTAAGGATCTTGTGTATAAGAAGCATTCTACTGGAGTTTCCAAATAGTGAAGGATGGGCTAAATAAAATATCAAGAAATAAGTTTGGGTTCTTGCTCCTTGGGGTTCGGCCTGACCTATTTACCCATTATCATAGGGTTTATGTTTGATTTTAGTTCACTATTATTTATTGGTGTTGTAAGTGTCCCTAAATTTTCATAATTCAAGTAATTGATTTAGTGTTTGTTTAATTAATGTGGTTTGAATGATGGTCTTTTTAAGCATGAATGCTTTGATCTTGTGGATCTTTGGTTTTGATTTAAAAGTTATGTTACAGGGTAAGGGATGTGTTTTGGGAGAAGATTAGAAGCCTTGCATGATGATTGATAATGGTTTAGAATGGAGTTTAAAAATGAGGTTGGAAGGATTATTAGGGATGTTGGGGTAGCAGGTTGTCGCCCATTTCCTCAAAATTTTGGCCTGCTTTAATGTTATAATTTGATATTGGAAAAATAGATTTAGGGGATCTGTGGGATTAAATTGTATGTAACCAATGCTGTTCTTTGGGTGAGGGGGGGGGAGATCTGGTCAAATCACGACCCTGGGTCAATTTGGAATTGGATTTAGGGAAGCTTGTTAATGTCAGGGTTTTTGAAAAATGCTTAGGTTTTTAAAGCTTGGGTCAATGTAGACTCATTTATAAGTAGCTCAGCACTTGGCTCACATTCATTACTATTTTAGATTTGGATTTCTGAATAAAAGGAAAAACATGAAATTCAGGTGAAAAATTTGGGTTAGAAGACTTAGGGATGTTTCCTGAAGTAGGGAAAAACGTGGGATTTTATCAAAAATTTTGGCTTGGAGTCTGTAAACAAAAGACAAGGAAGGGATAGATATAGGTCTTAGGGTACATGTGGCGGAATTGGAGGCTTTTGTTATCGATTCGGAGATTGAGAGGAGTATGGACCTTTTTACATAAGAAGGGCAAATCTGGAGCTGTGTGGGAAACTTGTTTTGTCCAGTTTTTGTACAGTGGGTTGAGGTTTTTTAAAACATGGTTAATCATAGATATTATCATTTTCACCTCTTTTGGCATTCAATGTATAATCTATTATAGAATCGGATTTATGGCCAAAACCGTAGTACAGTTTAAAAATTCAGTTAACATTATGTTTTGAGTTCTAGTTAGTAAAAATCCATTTCCGGTTTATGGTAAATGGTAGTGTGACTTGGCGCTTTAATATTTCTGTAAACTACGGACTACATTGGACCTTTTAGGTGATGTAAACGTATGATTCATATAATTCTTTTACGGAAGTAGGGAGTATGGATCCATAAAATAGTCAATCCGAATGTAGGTTTTACGTATTTGTTAGGACATAAAACGCGTATTAGATAGCTAAGCGAATAAGAAAAATTAATAATCACGAAAGTAGTAGATGCATAATTGGGGTATGTCTACAGGTTATCATCCATTCTTTGAATTAGAAAATGACTTTAGTTTTGACCGACTCGGTGTTGCACATGTCTTGCATTTTTGTAAACTAGTTATTGAATAACTATACATAATTCTTGGAATATTTTAATATTAGATTGTATGCGACATATGAAGTAAGGTCCTGATATTTCTTGGAGTCTTTCTCGTTGGTTTTTGATTTCACATTTGCTCTTCGTCTATCTTCTATACGCGGTGAGTTCTAGCCCCACCTTTGCTATTTTAATGGTACTTCCGTACTATTTTTCGGGGTGAGAATACATGCTTGTATTTACAATGGAAAAATGTTTCTTTTTATATCTTAGCGTTACATGAATAGTTTTCATAAAGTTTGGCTTGTTATTACATGATATTCTGATAGCATGTTTTAGGATAAAATGGTGGTTTTCAGTGTGTTGTCGTCAGTCAGAATATATTGAAGAATTTTTGTCACTCTTTTTAATTGCATGATAATTGCTTCCTTAAATGTTTCGAGAGACATTGATTATCGATTCTCAAAACCACGTGAGTTTGAAACCCATGTACTTGTTTTAAATGGGGACACAAGAGCCTTGAAGAGTATTGCTTGCTCTTCGCTCTATGAGAATTAATTGCCATGAGTTGGTAGATATTGCCAAGAAGTCCCGAATTTGAACGTTAATTGCTATCCGATAGGGGGGAAGCGCTAAAACATTAACTAGATCTTTGGGTTGACAACCCCGTCTGAGGGTATGATCAGTTGTGAAAAACTGCAACCCATGTTGGTAGGTCGTTTTGTAATGAGAAAGTAGGTTTGGCAATGTTCCTTGTATGCGGGCAAAAATTTGTGAGGCATATGAAAAGGATAGATGCGTGTCAAAGCGTCGGTGCTATAAGGGCTCATGCGATAATGTGTGATAATGGCTATTGAAGCAAAAATTTCCACTTGATGTATGATGCTTGGTTCGTACTAAAAATGTTGTTGTCCTTACTAATATTACTGTGGATTATTGAAATTCCATATTTGGATTTTTGGAAAAATTAATGCGTTGTAAAGTTTGTAACGCTACTTTTTTAAGGAAAATTTTCATTTGAATTATTTAATGGGTTTTTATGCTAAAACCCTATGACTTTCAACTCAACAATTATTGTTGACGTTTTTGCATGGTATTCTTTCAGGTTACTTAATCTTGTAGCTGGGCATTGGGAGAATTCGAGCCGCGGATATCAAAAATATAAGGATTTGGTTTTCTTTCACAATTCGATAACTTGTTTTCTGGTTAAGTTATAAAACTGATCACGTTTGAACTCCTTGTAATCTTGTTATAATTGTTAAGTTGTTGGGACGCTCTTAAAAGTGTTAATAGTTCTCTTGGATGTTAGTTATAGAATGTGACATTTTATAAACATCTCATTAGTGGGTCGTGATTCTGCTGGATCCTTGAGGATGATTTAAAGGAAGCCATCAAGTACAAGATAGCCCCCCCCAAGTTGATTGTAATCCCGCTTTTTTGCGTTGTTGTGATTTTGGGGGAAGTGTTACTTCGTTTGTCACCAGAGAGGTTAGAGAGAATAGAGTAGTTTTCAAAAACCTAAAATATAATCCGCTTTGTTCGAAAAAAAAAAATTTAGAGTCTTCCATTGTCGATATCGCGCTTGTTGCTCCAGGTAATTATATGCTCTCAAATTCATTATCTTTCTCTATAATACTAAAATAAAAAAAACAATCTAATTAGTATAATACTATCACAAACATTCTAAAAACTATAATAACAATTTTTTAATTCTACACCAAACATGCATTAATATATTTTAATATCAGCTCAATTAATATATAGATTTTTGTTCGCTCTATTCTATAATTTTTTTTATTTTTTTTTCTTTTTTATTTTTTTTTATCATTTTAAATTACTTTTTCCTATCCAATTTTAGTTTTATTTTATCTATTTACTTCCAAATATACTTCAGTTAAAAAAAATCTCACTCTCAAAACACACTCAGTATCATACACAATTTTCTCACTCTCTCACATCTTTATAAAACCAATTAATTTTTACAAACAACAGCTAAATACTTCAAACCATCATTGTCCTCAATTCTGTTATCTATCTTTAATACTAATATTTTATATTAGCATTTTTAATTATTATTTTGAGGTGATTTTTATTATTTCGATTAATCTCGCCTATACTACAAAACCGCCACCCCCTCAACACTCACTCTCACGCTACTCTCCAACGCTCCTCTGTGTGTAGTGTTACATATAGTGTAGATTGAAGCACTCATTCCTCCTCCCTCGCGCACACACATAACTTAACTATATAATACTTAAAAATGATTTCAACAAAGTAATATCATATATTTTTGTCGATTTATCACTCAATTTTTGTTTTTGTTATTTTCGCTCCCTCACACTCTCTATAATTTAGTAGTGTGTGTGTGTTTTATGCATTCCCCGCCCCTCGCTCTCTTGTATATGTGTCTCCCCCTCCAGTATGAAATATATCCATTCTCATTTTTGGTTACTCGCAGATCGTTTTATGTCTTTGGCTTAGGGTGTTCTTCATTATTTTATGTGGTTAAAACAACACGCCCCCCCCCCGTAGCATTGTTGATTGGTGTGCTGTATGGGGAAAATTTTGGCTTTTTATAAAACCTTACTATGTTTTGGGTGATAGACAAGGTGCGTGTTGTGGTTAGGGTGGTATTGCGATGAGGGGGGTGAGTAAGCTAGTTTTATGATTTTAAATAAAATGAATAGTATTATCTAAGATAGAGATTATATCCCCACCACACCCCCGTGCGCGCCCCCCACCGTAACTGATCCTTATGTCCACTCTATCAACGGCCCCCCCCCACCCCCCCCCCCCACCCCCCCCCCCAAACCCCCCCCAACCCCATCAAGTACCCGCACCCCTCCTCACCCCGCACGCGCATTGAAGATGAGAGATGCTTTGTGACGTGAATCGAACTTATGCGAACCCATAATTTACTAGGCAGTTATTTGAAACTAAATTTAACCTAAAGGGGACCCCAATCACTGTTCTTGCAAACCATTCGCGAGGCCACAGATTGGGTTTTATACATGGGGATGGGTTACATCATGTGAGGACCATGTGGTTCTTTGGGTAGAGCCTTAACCATTCCGGATGACATGGTGGTTACGACAAAATGTGTTGAAATAATAAAATGTGTGCCCAGAATTTCAAATTAATTTATGACCTGAATATTTCATACTCAAGTGCCCTATTTTCCAATATCAAACATATAGGAATTTAGATAAACTTAAACCATGGATTTCGTTTGGGTGGTCAAACCGGTTTTTTTTTAAAATGGGAGGAATTAAGCTAAAAAAAAATGGTGGAACGGGAAAACGTTTTAATTAATCAGATTTGGCTTATGAGAGTAAAACAATAATTTGACATTTTAAGAAGAGTTAAGTACATTTTTGGTCCTTGTGGTTTGTAGCATATTTCACTTTTGGTCTAAAATTCAAAAAAGTTTTGCTTTTGTTCCGAAACACATAGTTTCGTTTCACATTTGGTCCAAATACACGTTGACTGTTAGTTTGACCCGTTAAATGCTATAAAATAACGAAAATACCCTCATCTTGATATTGTTAAATTACTAAAATACCCTCTCTATAAAATGACTAAACTACTCTCATCTTGATATCACATTTGTTCGGATCCAAGATCTGGACTCAACTAGGGTATGAATAACATTGATTGATTAAGCACAGCGGAATAAGAACATAAGAACACAATCAACATTACTAATAAGGTTTTCTTTATTGAACATGAAAAACTAACTACTACTACTACTACTAAACACTCTATGTGTTTCTCAGACTCTCATTGGAGAAGTCTGCTATCAAATCATGCTGTAACCTAGACGCCTCCCCTCTTTATATAATAGAGGGAGGTTACAAACCCTAGCTTACTAACAAAGCTACCTAACTATTACATATTTGGTCCTTCATTGTTTCTTCTGTCTTCATTTCGTCTAGTAAGTTTTGTAATCTTCAAATCTGTAAATCCCAACAATCTTCCCCTATTTGATATTACAAAACAACCTGCATGAAGAAACAATGCTAAAACATGTCATCACAATAATAAGCTATGGCAAACAAAACAACCATAAATCTTCTTCTTCCCCTTTTTGTAATCATTCCAATAGGGGTATCTTGTAGCAACTCGAAAAGCTTTGTCATCCCCTCAAGTGATAGCATGGAGTGGCAAGAAAATAACAATTAAAGCTGTTTTCCCCCTTAAAAGCACACAACCATCTTTAAAAGTACACTAACCATCTCATGAATCTCGGACTTTAATTGGCTTGAAATAGTAAACTGATTCAGTGCGTACAAGACATGTTTATCACACCTAGTTATGGTTCATCGTTGGTCCCTGACCTACCTCCCCATAACCGTCCATCGAAGTCTCATCGAATCACAACAATAATAAGACTGTTTGATCCCAGATCAATACGAGTATTTATTACCAGACACAAAGGTAAATTCGTATCTTAGCTATGATTCATCGCTGATCCCTGATCAAAACTCCTCCATAGCTAGTTAAAATAATAATGTGTGCGGTCCCGGACCAAAACACGCCATTATTATTGTAAGAACCCGAATTTAAGGTCATTATTTATTGTGACTTATATATTTATTTTCTAAATTATAGAAAATTTTCCATTTTATTATTTTGTCGATTTTGGAGAAAATCGTCGGAATTGAAGAAAAAGTGCTATGCGTTAAAATTTAACCGTTTTTGAGCGACGAGAAATCAACGACTTCGTATTTTGGCCTCAAACGGCAATTATATTTTAATTTATATAAATTTTTTTTTTTAAAAAGTTACATGTGCAACCGAGTTAGATTTTGCGTGTTGGGAAAAAAGTGTCGGACTAGAAAAGGTTTTAGGGCCCGAGACTTATAGGTATTATTAGTTAGGAAGAAGTGGGCCGAAACCCACTCCTCCCTTTTTGCTTTAAACCGGCCATAGGCCCCAAACCATAAACCCTTATGTTTTAAACCACTTAACTTAACCCACTAGCTAAATTAGGCCCAAGACCCAAACCCAATATTCTTTTTATATAAGGCTCGACACACACACTCTGTAAAATCAAAACACAGACAAAAAAAAAATTTCTTCTTCCCTTTTCTTTCTTCCTGTTTCGACGCATAACCCACCAAAACCCTCAATTGATCTTCAAAACCCCATTAAATCTACTCCTTTTCACCTTAAATCAACACTATTATAAACCCTAATTGTTCCCCAATGATAATAACAACCATGCATCAAGTTACTTAAACCTTTGATTCTTAGAAGATCTTCCATTTGTAAGATTTAAGGATTCTTGTTATAAAAGAAGCAATTAGGGTTCAATTGTGAAGGATTGGCTAAATAAAAATCAAGGAAAAGTTTGGGTTCTTGCTCCCTTGGGTTCGGCAGCCCCTATACCCATCATAGGGTTTATGTGTTGATTTTCTACTATTATTCTTGGTGTTGTAAGTGTCCCTAAATTTTCATACTTCAATTAATTGATTCTAGTGTTAATACATGTGGTTGAATGATGGTCTTTTTAAGCATGCATGCTTTGATCTTGTGAATCTTTGGTTTGATTTAAAAGTTATGTTATAGTGTAAGGGATGTGTTTGGGAGATGATTAGAAGCCTTGCATGATGATTGATAATGGTTAGAATGAGTTTAAAATAGGTTTGGAAGGATTATCTAGGGACTGTTTTGGGGACAGCAGGTTGTCGCCCCATTTCCTCAAAATTTTTGGCCTGTGCCTACTGATATAATTTGATATTTGGAAAATAGACTCTTAGGGGATCATGTGGTAAATTGGATGCTCAACCAATTCCTCCGTATGAGGGAGATATGGTCAAAATACGACCATGGGTCAATTCTGGACATTGGATTAGGAAGCATGTTAATGTCAGGGTTTTTGAACCAAATGCTTAGGTTTTAAAGCTTGGGTCAATGCTAGACATCTTATAGAAGCTCCAGCACTTGGCCTCACATTCATTACTATTTTAGTTTAGGATTTATGACTAAAACGGAAAAACCAAGAAATTCAGTGAATATTTTGGGTAGAATTAGGGACTGTTTCCAGATCAGTAGGAAAACGTGGGATTTTATCAAAACTTTTGGCTTAGGGTCTGTAAACAAAAGACATGGTTGGATAGATATAGGTCTTAGGTACATGTGGCGAATTGGACGCTTTTGTATCGATTCCGGATGAGGGAGATATGACCTTTTTACATAAGAAGGGCAAATCTGGAGCTGCTGTTGGGAAACTTGTTTTGCTCCAGGTTTTTGTACAGTGGGTTGAGGTTTTAAAACATGGTTAATCACTAGATATTATAAGCTTTCACCTCTCTTTGGATTCAATGTAAAAGCTATTATAGAATATGATTTATGGCCAAAACCGTAAACAGTAAAAATTCAGTTAACATTCTGTTTTAAGTTATAGTTAGTAAAAATCCATTTCCCGTGGATTGGTAAATGGTATGGTTGATTGGATTAAAGTTCTGTAAACTAGACTCAAGGACCTTTCTAGGGATGAAAACCTCATGTTCATATCTTTTACGGATTAGGAGATATGGATCCATAAAAACTAGTCAAATCAGAATGTAGAGTTTTACGTCTTTTGTTGAGACATAAAACGTATAGATACGCATAAGCGAAACAAAAAAATTAATATATGAAACTTAGTAGATGCATAATGGAGTATGTCTACAGGTTATACATCCATATGGATTAGAAAAAGACTTTAGTTTTGACCCGACTCGGTGTTGCACATGTCTTGTATTTTTGTAAACTAGTTATTGAATAACTATACATAATTCTTGGAATACTTTATAATATTATGTCGCGACTTATGATGTAGGTCCTGGATAATTTCTTGGAGTCTTCTCGTTGGTTTTTGATTTCTCGATTGCTCTCGTCTCTTCTATACGCGGTGAGTTCATAGCCCCACCTTTGCTCTTTTAATGGTTTTCGTAACTATTTTCGGGGTGAGAATACATGCTTGTTTTACTAAGTAAAATGTTTCTTTTTACTACTTAAGCGTTACATGAATTGTTTTCACTAAAGCTTTGGCTTGCTTATTACATGATTTTGATACATGTTTGATAAATGGTGGTTTACCATTGGAATTATTGAAGATTGAATTGCTTACTAAATGTTTTGAGAACATTGATTATCTATTTACAAAACCGTGAGTTTTGAAACCATTACTTGTTTTAAATTGGACACAAGTGCTTGAAGAGTATGCTTGTCCCGATTATGAGATTATTCGCATGAGTAGATATTGCCAAAAGTCCCCAGATTTGAACCGTTAATTTGCCCTATAGTGGGGGAAGCGCTAATACATTAAATAGATCTATTGGGTTGACAACCCCGTCTGAGGGTATGGATCAGTTGAATAACATGAACACCCTGTTTAGGACGTTTTGTATTGAGAGGTAGGTATCTGGCAATTGTACCTTGTATGGGGCAAAATTTGTGAGCATATGAAAAGATATATGCCGTGTCAAGGCGTCGGTGTCATGGGCTCATGGCGATAATGTGGAATATGGTATTTAGCAAATACACTTGATGTATTGATGTTGGTTGAACTAAAAGCTTGTGGTCCATTACTAAATATTACTTGATTATTGAAATCCCTATTTGGATTTTTGGAAATAATGCTTTGAAAGGTTGTAACGCTACTTTTCTTAAGGAAATATCATTTGAATTATTTCAATGCGGTTTTTGCTAAAACCTATGAATTCACCAACATTATTGTTGACGTTTTTGCATGTATTTTCTCAGGTTATTATCTTGCTAGCTGAGCATTGGGAGCATTCGAGACGCGTGGATATCAAAACTATAAGGACTTGGTTTTCTTCACATTCGATAAATGTTTTCTTTTATTATACAAATGAGTCACGTTTGAACTCATGTAATCTTGTTAAATTATAAATTGTTGGGACCTAAATTTACTCTGATTTATTTAAACCGAATGTGACATTTTATTAAACGTCTCTTTTGAGGTCGTTTTCTGTAACTTGTGTGTATGAACTATGAAGTAGCACCCCAAGTGGTATTCCGCTGCGTTGTTGTGATTTTGGGGGTGTTACAGATTGGCATCAGAGCACGGGTTGTAGCGATCTAGTCATATTTAACAAAAACTGGAACTACAACTGTTTTCGGAAAATTTAAAGAGTCCCTTCCTATAGACCGATATCCGCCGCTTGCTTCTCCCAGTAACTTATACGCTCCTCTTTTGCCAATCTTATTGCTATTTGCATCAATAACTAGTCATATAAATCCTATATTATGATTTCGCACTCCTACTCTCTCTTATACGTCCATACTATTTGCCTTATAATCGGTCGGGCTTATATAAATCAGCTATTGACCACTACCGATATCGGCGTGCTTCTTGTTTCTTATTTTTCCTCCTTCGAAAGTTAATACTAAGGATTAATATAAGGGATACTCAGTACGTATATGGGAAAGCTTTCTTTATTGATATTCTTATCGCTTATCTTTGGGATCACCGCCCATCTATATATATATAAAGGAGGTAATGTATATAAAGTGTCGACAATTTTCGGTCACTTACGTTAATATATGAACTTTTTGAGTAAAATGGTATATAGACCAAAATTTTTACCATGAAGACAGTAACCTTGGTATTTTGTTGGAGGTAAGTCAACTACAAGGTGTATGTGGGGGTCTTTGGATGGAGGCCGTAACTCTTCTGAATAAGTTAGTTACGCCCAAATTTGTAAAACTAGTCCAAATGGGTGACCGGCAGATGATTGGTGTGTTAATGGGAAAATTTTGGCTTAAAACCTACTGTGTTTTTACATAAATGAATAGTATAATACCTTAGGTCCTATTGGCGAGTTAGATGGAATGCCAACTCTTCGGGATGGTCGAGATAAGACCAAAACCGTGGAAACGAACTTAGTGCGAACCCATAATTTACAAGGCAAATTATTTACCTAAATTGGATATGTTTTGAATTGGAGGCTATTGGGTTTATACATGGGTGAAGGGTACATCATGTGAGGACCATTTGGCTCTTTGGGTAGAGCCTTAACCATTCCGGATGAATGGGTTACGACCAAAATGGTTAAAATAACAAAAAAGCCAGAAAATTCAATAAATTATGACTCATAAGAATTTTTCATACTAAGTACCCTATTTTCCAAATTAAAACATGTAGGATTTAGATAAACTTAAACATGGGCTTTCGTTTGGTGTCAAACCGTGTTTTAAAGTGGGAATTACGCTAAAAACGGTGGAACAGGAAAACGTTTGATCTGGCTTATGAGCGTAAAACAATAATTTGACTTAGGACCTGAACACTTTGAGTTAATTATCTTGTAATCTTATACATAAGAAAAAAAAAATTAGGTCTTACTACATCTTGTTTAAACGAAAACCATCATGTTTTATACCTATTATGGACTTTTGAGATATAATTATATAAAAGAAGTCGGGAGGCAACTGGCAAAAATCGTTATTGTGATATAATTTACAACATGTGTGTATAATACTTGGTAACTCATAATAAGTTGTTTTACTTTATATTTTATGATCAGATGTGGTGAATCAGAAATATTACTGCATTTTACTTTACTTCCTTTTGACGATATTGGCATTCGGTGTATTTTGTCAAATCCATTAGTTATTTTATTGTTCGACTCCAAGTCCGAACACTCTTCTTATGCTTTTGAATCGCGTATGTTGTGTTTGTAATCCATTGTTTTGAAATCTCCCAATTGATGGGAGTACGGATTTATCTTGTTATCTCAGATCATGCCTTATTTTGGCACATACCCTTGGAATGCGATTGACTAACGCCTTATTACTCTTTTTGTTACTTCTTATGTTTTTGAAGAATCATGCCGTCAATTAGACACTTAATTTACTATATTGTGGCTTTTAGACTTGTTTTGAATATTGTGATTTGTGTCGGCCAGGCATAGTAGGAATGATTTTATAATCTACTTATTGAAATGAAATTAGGACGCTTTCTTCATTTGAATAAGGAAATTATAAACCAGCCCGAACCATAAGTTCATAATTCCTACTTACAAGGATTGGGAACGCCACTTTATGTAAGTGACTAATTATAATGAATGGGCTTATATGTATCCGACATAGCGTCGCGTTTGTCTGGACAAATCCATTTTTTTGGGCTATGAACCATCTTTAGACTCGTGAGTTTTGGTATTTATATGGAGTTTCCGAATGTGGTATCAACAGCATACGCAAACCATATAGAGATAAGTCGAATATAGCACCGGGACGGGCGCTGCCTCTCTTTAGAGGAGGGTGGAATGTAACAAACCCGAGTTTCTTGACGCGTCGCCATAGCGTATTCGACATCGTTAATATTATTTATATGGTTTCCCCGTGAACCGCGCATCGACATTTTAAATTTTATTTGTCAAAATAAATATTTTCGTATTTTATTACGAATAATTTTGAGAAACTTTGGATAAATTTTTATTTTTGACGTATCGCGAGTCGCGTTGTGTACCGCGCTACCGTATAACCGCTTGATCATCCGTAAAAATTATACGACGCGTCTCTTATTAATTTTTATGTCTAAAATATTTATTTTGCGAACCGTGTCGTCTTTGTTCCTTGTTCGAGCCAAACTCGCGTTTTAAAGTGTACAGACATTTTTAATTTAAATTTTAAAATAAAAAAAAAATAAAAAAAGGTGATGAAATAAAAATGTCTCAGAGTGTAAGCCCGCAGTCCACGGTGTCCGGTTTTATTTACATAAAAGTATGGTGTTCAAAAATAAAAGATAAAAGAAAGGGGAGGATTAATTATTGCAAACCTCAAAATAATTAACTATATAAATGGAATTTACATCTATTTTCGTCATTTTATAACACAAAAACACACAAACTTTCTCTCTAGCTCCAACCACCACCACCGAAAACTTTTCCGTCAACTCGAAACCGCCACCACCGTCGCCGTCGCAGCCGCCGTGCATCGCCGCCGGAAACCTGCCGGTGGATCCAGCCTGGAAAAATTACATGCAGACCCGAACAACTATATAGTATCGAATCCCCTCGTTATTTTCTCTACAGTTTTCCACTAAAAATATATAACATGTCAATGGAATTTCTCTATCTTTGGAATGTGTTCGAGTATTGGTCGAAATGGGTTGGAAAACACTAGCCATTGGTGATAAATAAAACATTGTAGCAAGTAGGGAATTTTTTAACAAGTTTGTGGTTTGTGTATTGGGTCGTTCGGAACCGCGCTAAAGGCGAGGAGGAAAACGAACTGAGTCCGAGTTTTTGCCCGGATTCTAGCTTATTTAGCTTGGCGAGTATTTTAATACTAGTGTTACTTTTATATTTATGATTCGTATCGATTATAAATATTTCCGAAGAGAATGAAATCCGAGGGAACTTGCGCTAACAATGGTGATTATTGAATGAATGAGCGATACGGATTATCGTGTATAGGTTATTTTTAGATATGTTGGAATAATTTTTGTCGAAAAATAGTTTTTGACGCGTTTCGTAAAATTAAATTTCGGACAGCAGCCTTGACACGAATTTCGAGGTCTGAGATTTTATAAAAATTGATTTTTTGATTTAGGAATATGAAGAGCTTATTTTATGTTCCATTTCGGTAATTTACCGAACGTCCCGTAACTCTTAAAATAGAACAACCCGAAAAAAAGAAAAGTTTATTGCCAAAAGAAGTTTAATTTTATAAATTTTGTTTCGCATTTTATAGAATAATATGTTCTGTCCAGATTTTCAATAGGCGATTTAAAAAAGCACTTTCGAGTCCGTTTCAGCTTCCGGCGAACACGAAAGTTGTTCCGGAATGAACGTTTTCTTAATATCTCTTTTTGTCAAAGTCACGAAATTTTTGGCTTAGGGTCTGTAAACAAAAGACATGGTTGGATAGATATAGGTCTTAGGTACATGTGGCGAATTGGACGCTTTTGTATCGATTCCGGATGAGGGAGATATGACCTTTTTACATAAGAAGGGCAAATCTGGAGCTGCTGTTGGGAAACTTGTTTTGCTCCATGTTTTTGTACAGTGGGTTGAGGTTTTAAAACATGGTTAATCACTAGATATTATAAGCTTTCACCTCTCTTTGGATTCAATGTAAAAGCTATTATAGAATATGATTTATGGCCAAAACCGTAAACAGTAAAAATTCAGTTAACATTCTGTTTTGAGTTATAGTTAGTAAAAATCCATTTCCCGTGGATTGGTAAATGGTATGGTTGATTGGCTTAAAGTTCTGTAAACTAGACTCAAGGACCTTTCTAGGGATGAAAACCTCATGTTCATATCTTTTACGGATTAGGAGATATGGATCCATAAAAACTAGTCAAATCAGAATGTAGAGTTTTACGTCTTTTGTTGAGACATAAAACGTATAGATACGCATAAGCGAAACAAAAAAAAAATTAATATATGAAACTTAGTAGATGCATAATGGAGTATGTCTACAGGTTATGCATCCATATGGATTAGAAAAAGACTTTAGTTTTGACCCGACTCGGTGTTGCACATGTCTTGTATTTTTGTAAACTAGTTATTGAATAACTATACATAATTCTTGGAATACTTTATAATATTATGTCGCGACTTATGATGTAGGTCCTGGATAATTTCTTGGAGTCTTCTCGTTGGTTTTTGATTTCTCGATTGCTCTCGTCTCTTCTATACGCGGTGAGTTCATAGCCCCACCTTTGCTCTTTTAATGGTTTTCGTAACTATTTTCGGGGTGAGAATACATGCTTGTTTTACTAAGTAAAATGTTTCTTTTTACTACTTAAGCGTTACATGAATTGTTTTCACTAAAGCTTTGGCTTGCTTATTACATGATTTTGATACATGTTTGATAAATGGTGGTTTACCATTGGAATTATTGAAGATTGAATTGCTTACTAAATGTTTTGAGAACATTGATTATCTATTTACAAAACCGTGAGTTTTGAAACCATTACTTGTTTTAAATTGGACACAAGTGCTTGAAGAGTATGCTTGTCCCGATTATGAGATTATTCGCATGAGTAGATATTGCCAAAAGTCCCCAGATTTGAACCGTTAATTTGCCCTATAGTGGGGGAAGCGCTAATACATTAAATAGATCTATTGGGTTGACAACCCCGTCTGAGGGTATGGATCAGTTGAATAACATGAACACCCTGTTTAGGACGTTTTGTATTGAGAGGTAGGTATCTGGCAATTGTACCTTGTATGGGGCAAAATTTGTGAGCATATGAAAAGATATATGCCGTGTCAAGGCGTCGGTGTCATGGGCTCATGGCGATAATGTGGAATATGGTATTTGGCAAATACACTTGATGTATTGATGTTGGTTGAACTAAAAGCTTGTGGTCCATTACTAATTATTACTTGATTATTGAAATCACTATTTGGATTTTTGGAAATAATGCTTTGAAAGGTTGTAACGCTACTTTTCTTAAGGAAATATCATTTGAATTATTTCAATGCGGTTTTTGCTAAAACCTATGAATTCACCAACATTATTGTTGACGTTTTTGCATGTATTTTCTCAGGTTATTATATTGCTAGCTGAGCAATGGGAGCATTCAAGTCGCGTGGATATCAAAACTATAAGGACATGGTTTTCTTCACATTCGATAAATGTTTTCTTTAATTATACAAATGAGTCACGTTTGAACTCATGTAATCTTGTTAAATTATAAATTATTGGGACCTGAATTTACTCTGATATTTATTTAAATCGAATGTGACATTTTATTAAACGTCTCTTTTGAGGTCGTTTTCTGTAACTTGTGTGTATGAACTATGAAGTAACACCCCAAGTGGTATTCCGCTGCGTTGTTGTGATTTTGGGGGTGTTACAATTCTTGATCTTGATATTTTTTTAACGAAACTCTTTATTGATTAAAGTAAATCAGCTCTATTGTTGCTCACACAACACGTCACGGTAGAACAAACGAATGTTAGTTATAATTCATGAAAACACACAACAAATCACAATGATTTTGGTGTTCTTTATTATTGCCGATTGAAACCCTAGATGGGTGTTTCCAGCCGATTGTGGGTATTAAGGAGAAGAGGGGATCAACTTTGTTTGGGTTTATGATTTTCAAGCATTGGCTAAATAATGAACCAAGGGTTCATTATATAGGTTAGTTACTTGGAGTCCAAGTCGAACTCGAACACCTCCTTAACTTTGACCAAAACAACAAACACCCCTCCTTTCTTTTCTTGGTGCGACAGACCCTACCCAACCACCCCTATGTTTCAGTTTAATACTAACAAGTCCATTACTTGTTAATCAAATGTTTATTAGTTAGTTATATCGTCCAACAGTATAACTAACAACCGTTTAATCAATTCGTGGACTATTAAATGTTTCCTCGGTGTACACGTGTGCGTCCCAAATAGATGCACATATTTCTAGCCGTATGATTACAGATTACGACTTGAGCATTCCCAATAGCTCCCACTTGCGAAATGCCATAATCACTAAACTTATACTCAATTTCAATTTAATGTCTAGCAACACGTCAATGCTCCCAGAAATACTTGAGAGTGGTTTCGTGAAACTTCTCAGTGCTAATGGTTTATTATTAAAGGGAAAATCGCATAAAAAATGTACTAAACTTATACTCAATTTCAATTTAATGTACTCAACTTTTTTTTCTTAATTTAATGTACTTAACTTTTTTTGGTTGCAAATGAAGACAATTAAGAGGTTATCAGATCACCATCAAGTTACCTTTTCTCCAACATAATTTTCCGGCAACCTAGCATTCAGACCACCCACCACCACCACCACCACCACTACCACCACCTCAAATCGATCACTACGCACCACCCAACCAGCGATTTTGACCGATTTTGTCCGTTTTCGACCGATTTCGACTGATTTCCTCCGTTTTCGACCGATTTTGACCGTTATCAACCGATTTTCATCGTTTTCGACGGATTTCAACCGATTTCGACCGTTTTCGACCATTTTCAACCGATATCAACCGATTTCGACCGTTTTGACCGATTTCGTCTGATTTCGATCGATTTCCACCGTTTTTGACCGATTTCCACCGATTTTGACCGTTTTCGTTCGTTTTGTATGTTTTTCTACGCTTAAATACGTTTTGAACGTTTTTAAAAGTTTTATCCGTTTTTATACATTTTAGTACTTTTTATAAGAATGTAAAAAGCGTATGAAGACGTATAAAATCGTACAAAATGTACAAAAACGAAAGCAACGTAGGAAAACAAAGAAAAACGGAGAAGGACGTAAACGAACAAATCGTACAAAAATGGACGAAAGTGTACAAAAACGTTTCACAACTTTTAAAAACGAACGAAAAAGTTCAAAACGTTCAAACAAGTTTGACAACGTAGGAAAACAAATGAAAACTGTAGAAAACGCACGAAAACGGATGAAATCGGTCGAAAAGGTTCCAAAACGGTTGAAATGATCTAAAACGGACGTAAAGGTTCGAAAACGGTTGAAATCGGTCAAAATCGGTTGAAAGCCGTAAAAAACGATCGAAGTCGATGGAAATCGGTCAAAATCGGTCGAAAACGAACTAAAACGTTCAAAAACGGTCCAAATCGGTCGAAAACGATCAAAATCAGTCGAAAACGATCGAAATCGTTCAAAAACGGTCGAAAATAGAAGAAATCGGTCAAAAACGGTCAAAATCTGTCGAAATCGGTAGAAAATGGTGGTGGTTGTGGCTTGTCGTAGGCGGTAGTGGTGGAGGTCGCCAGCTGGAAAATCATGTTGGAGAAGAATGTAACTTGATGATGACCTGGTAACCTCATAATTGTCTTCATTTGAAAAAAAAAAGTTAGGTACATTAAATTGAGAAAGAAAAAGTTAAGTACATTAAATTAAAATTGAGTATAAGTTTAGTACACTTTTATGCAATTTGCCCATTATTAAACATCCTTTTGTTACATATACTTGTTAAACTATTCAGCACAATATCGGCGGAGCTCTCTCCTAACCTACATACCAGGGACCCAGAAGCGATACCTAACCCATCCGAGGTGGTAGTTAACCTCGGTCTGCCCTCTCTAACAGTCAGAGGGGACTACCACTCTATTAATTCCATCCTAACTTCTCAGGCATACTTCCCTTTATTATTGTTGCAACTGGACAGGTAGGCGCTACACCGCGGTTGTATTGACCATTTCGAGAATGGGAAGAACGCTTGCAGCCACATCAACTCAAACAAAAAAAGATACACCAAATAAATCACCTGCATCACACTTATCGCCGCTTGTGGCAGCTGAAAAGCCCCATGAACAAATAGGACTCGAATGTAGTGCTGTTAATACAGGTGAGGGAGGTAGAAGTGTGAAAGGAATTAGGGGTGGTGGATAGAAGACTCCAGTTCTCAAGAAAGATATCATCAGGAGTGGGAAGAAATAGCAATCACACCTGGCAACCTCCGCAACAGACCATAAAGGCAGTATACAGGTAAATGCTCAGGAATAGTCATACCTAGCTGTCAAACGAAATCACGGTGAGGTGGTGGTGTGGCGCGCAGATCACATCAGTACTCAAAGGGCTTCATGCACTCCTCTGCAACGGGCAGTCTGGTAAAGCACAACTACCGGGTAGGCAGGACTGAGTGCTCCTCCTCCCCATCCTCTTTAATGCTCAAGCATCTAACTCGTCATCTTATATCCTGCTGCCACATACACCTCAATGTCCAAATCATCCTCCACCCCATCCTCATCCTAACCTCGATTTCCATCTTCATACATCCCTCCCGTCGTCCCACCCACCTCCGTCACTGACGATATGGAACCTCCTCAGGGTACCACAACAAAGTCATCACTCCTCCCGGGTCATGCCTCAGTAATCAGACACCGGAACATAATCAGTACTGAGCATATGGTGAGCATCCTCCGCATAACGGCTCGGTCCTCTAGCAACTATCTCATCATCAGCATGCATCCCGAGAAACCTGAACATAATCAGTGATGGTGGGCCTGCTCAGGCTCCTCAAGGCATGCACATAATCTTGAAGGTTGTGGCTGAAGAGTCGGCCTCTATCGTACGGTCCTCAGGCAAGTAAGAAATAGCTCAAGATAACTCATGATCCTCGGCTCGTGGTGATCATATATAAGATAAGTATTCCTCCTATGGACTGAGGACATTGCTGTGTATGTATCCCTGATTTCCAATCAGAATCGACATGACGTATCTGAAAATCCAAGGTATCTTATATTAGTATTTAATAATAAGACTCTTATAGTAATATACATTTATAATTATAAACAGTGTATATCATTATTAATGGACATCTAGTCCCAACCCACTAAATCACCAGTAAGTGTAGTGCATGAAGTATCACATATTGTATGTCCCGTGTAATCCCCTTGTTATAAAACAATTTTTGAAAACGGTTATAGTCCAGCAAAAAACATTTGACCTGGTTCTCTATAACCTTGGCTCTGATACCAATCTGTAAGTAACCCCCCAAATGGGTCGAGCGGAAAGAGGGTTTTTTCCGGGGGCGTGTTACTTACATGCACGCATAAAAAGCACACGAATATAAGAATGATACAAGAAAGTCGTTTAAAATGATACATTGGTTTAATTAAAGTCTTAATACAAAAGCATATAGCATTAACTATTGTATCATTGTTGAATATTACAAAATTGACAAATACATTTCCCAAAAATATGATGCACCAAATCATTAAGCTTGCAATTCCAAAATGTAAACCAATGCAGGTCCAGGCATCCCATGTCCTATTGATCACCTGAAAACATTGCTTAAAAACTGTCTAAAAAAAATGTTGGTGAATTTCATAGGTTTGTGGGTAACTCATAATATCAGGACCCAAGAAATTTTTCCCGAGATTAATGCAAACACATGCAAGGCATCCACAAAACCAGATCACATTTAACACTAACTCATGATACGAAGCCGACAAATCTTTCTTTTGCAATTATAATTTATATTGCAATTTACCCCCCGCTGCCCTCCGTCATGTTTTAACACTAACATCCAAATTTTTCGACATGCATAAACTTTAAGTACCCCGGTGATAGCTAGTCACACCGGACGGGAAGTTTCGTATTCCCCGAATAGATCTATTAAAATAACATTCGCATCTCACAAAATGTAATTCCCAATTACCTCTATGCAATAGACAGTTTCATGACATGGGCTTAACTAGGTTTATCTCAACCTAGGCAAACATGTAATCAAAATAAAATAATCCCCTTGCGTCCAATTTATAAAAACAAAGCATGTTTTCCACCCCCAAGTTTCTAAGTCAGAAAATCGTAAAAATATAGGGGCTAAAGAAACACACCATGAGTTCTGAATAATCCAAATATCGCAGATAAATCGTCATGTAAAAGATCAAATGCAACCTAAATTATCATAGGTCGTATAAGTACCAGTGTACTTGATATATTCTTATAGTTGTATTACCACCATCAGGAAATGATAAATTCGTACTAATCGTATCCAAGGTGCTAACATCATTAATAGAGGGTCATGGACATGACTTTACGAGGAGTAAGGACACTTTAAATCGTAAATCTCCAACAACTATCAGACGATAACGCAATCCCTAAATGGGCCGTCATTATAAACTCCCTATAAACTATTTACATTGATAACCACATAATTCTATCTAGCTCAATCACCAACCAATAATGGTTAAGGAAAAATTGTTGTATTAATTAAGTTAAAACGTTTGATAATTTATCCTCGTTTAGTAAAACTGAGCATAACTTTTGATTTTAAGCCCCGATTCTCCCGCGTATTCTTAATGCCATCTTTTCGTATTAGAGAGACTTGTTTATCAAATATTTTGACATTTCAAAATTTTTGTCCCCTGATGAACAGTAACTTTTACTGTTCATAACAGACATGAGTTTTATAAAATTCTTAAGTTTTTGTTGTCGTAAAACCCAAAAACATCGTATTTTATTCGTTATAAAATCTCCGTTTTTTTTATGAATCTTTCCGAGGACGTTCTCGTAAATTGCCAGTTCTATATATATTATGGGTATTACAAAAATATAACTTTCTATCATGAATAGTGATTTTTATAAAAATATTTTATAACAGAATTAATTATCGTACACTCGCAAAATTCCATAACTCGTTCTCTATTAAGTGAAAAAATTACAATTCTTATCAATATGGAATCCTAAAAATGTGTATTAATACAATAAAAAATATCAATACTTTTGCTGAGTTTAAAGTTTTATAAAACGTTTTTTATAAAAAATTATTTTACGACTCCCGATAATTAACGTTTAACTCATTTTTAAATAACGTAACTTTATCGTTATTAATTCCCTTAACAAGTTACTTACCTTTTCCGGAATTGTCGTGAAATGATTATCCTTATAAAAATAAAAAATGGATATGTAAAATTTTCGAATTTTGGACAAAGCAAGTTTGATGAGTTTGTTAAGTCCATATATATCCTTGTTTTCATACTTTTTCCACTTTTGTAAACTACCACAAGTCTTATATTTCATAATTATCATATATGTCACATATAATAAAAGTCCATGGTTCCATAACTTTGTCCTTAATGTCCAAATTACCATAAGTCCATATATACTTTTAAACCCTAAACTTTCATAATTAACCTTTTACACATTTTATACTTAGTCACTTTTACATATAAACCATAAGTGTACAAGTGTATTTCTTTCAACATGACTTTATTTTAGTGTTCTAATAACATGATTAAAAGTCCATAATCAATATTAACATGTCTTATGTATTTCTTTATCTTGAATTATATTATGTAACTTGTAAACCCTAATTAATACATAATCATTTTCATGTTTAACCAAGAGTGTAAATCACTTGTGTGACCATTTTAACATGATGTCAATAACATCATAGGATATATAAATGTGTACATTATGATGACAACAAATAAAAACTTCTTTTTACATGTTAATAACCCTAAATGGTGATTTAAGCTAAATAGAATAACCATATGCATAAAAATGAAAATTATAAGAACATAAAGAGTTCAAGTAGACCTTATGATGAGAAGATGAAGATAAATCAATGCTAAACCCTTGTTTAACTCACAAAACCAAAGCTTTGTACAAATAAAAAAACCCTTGTTTTTCTAAACAAAACCCTATCCTTCCTTTTATCATGAGTAATGCTTGGAAAAAAGGTTATGACCAATGCTTGGGATCTCCTTAGAATGTCATACAATGTGTGTATAGGGGTATAATGGGTTGTAGAAAAAAAAAAAATTGCTATGGATTTGTTTTGGAGGGGTTGTTTGAGTCGTATCTTATTATGAGACTAAGAGGGAGTATCTTTTGATTTTTGTTAAGTGTTTAACATTAAGTGTTATCATCTCTTATGCAATGTATTAATAGTAAAACATAGTAAGACTAGTCAGGGAACATAAAGAAGTCTTAGGAAATTGCCCTGGATCCTAAGTCATTGGTCAAAGTATGATAGAAAATGGTAAATGCCCCCTAATAGTTGAGAACATCCCATGAAAACATGGACATGTGTTCTCAACTTGTATTTTCTTGGTTCTTTCTCTCTATATCCGGCCATAAAGGCTTATGTATGATAATATTGAGTAAATTTTGGGTATTGGGTATAAATGCGGGTATTTGTTAAAGCGTAGAAAAGTTTTTGTGGTTCCGGGAGTGCCTAAACGCATTTTATCGCGAAACGTATACACTTTACGTATTCGATAAAAATAAAATGAAAAAAGTTAATAATTATCCTCAAAATAATTATATATCCCTTGCTTGATGTAAACATTTAATTGTTTGATGCCCGATTACAATGAATGTTAATTTTTGGCATACGCGATTTAACCTAACGTTTACAATTTCAAGCAAACGCGTACAATACAAAAGGTACATTGTGGATTTATTGATGTCGTCAATGACTTGAAAACACAGGGTGTTATAGATATGCATCCCTCTAATTCCACCTGTAAAGTTACTTATTCCTCTAATACCCTCAGGATCTTCCCTAGGTCCAAGCTGCTTCCTCATGATCCAATTGTATTGCATACGAGTCATGATATTTATAATGGAATTAAGATCTATGTAGGCTTTCTCCACATGCACATGTCCTATGTTTCTTGGTATCTTAAGGTTCAAAGGACTTCCTCCTACAATTATAGGGTTTCTCAAGAACAAAGACGGAATCGGGGCACACATTAAGTACTTATGATATGCTAATTCACTCATAGTTGTAAATTTGTCAAAGTACTCTGCTCCTAATTCGTCTCTTGTTACTATGTTTTCGTCTTCTTCTAACTCTTCTTCACTAGAATCATCATACTTCTTAATTAATTCAACAAACATTATGTCTCTACCATTCTCTTTTGTGCAAACAAATTGTGTATTAGATGATGAGGGAACTAAGTTTAATGATTGAAGGAACGAATTGAGCTTACAAACTTTTTCTGTAATGAATGAAATTGATGGATTAAATGTCGATGGTGGGTCGGTGTTATCCATTTTGGAAACTTGATTATAAAACTACAAACAAATATACGAAGAAAAGATAGCCTACGATAAAGCTAATTGATAGAAAATTAAAGTCTCACTTCATAGGAATCAAGTGAGTAGACCTAAACTAAATAAAATTCTAAACCTATACTATTCCCCATGCAGCGGCGCCAAAAACTTGACGTAGATTTTGCAAACTCACGGGAAGTTTTACAATCCCCTAGGCAGAGTACCTAATTGTTGATGTGTAGTATAGCAAGACTCGAGGGTTGTTATCGTTCTCTCTAGGGGAATAGCGTATGAAGGTTCAAACTAAATGTAACTAAGGTCTAAGTGTAGAATATCTAAACACAATAACCTAAGATGATCTAACAAGAATTCTAGAGAGAGAAAATGTTAGAAGGTTTTCTAGTGAGAGAAAGAAGAAGGATTAGATTAAATGTGAGAAAACCAACACCCTCTCCATGGTAGGAGAGGGTATTTATACTACATAGGGGGCTGCCACTATGGGCTTTCCATAGTTGGGCCGGGTTTGCTTACTTGTTTTATTTTATCTTATCTACGAGCTACAAATTACATATTAGGAAGTGAACGAGTATTTTCTCGATTTCTAACAATCTCCCCCTAAGGGAGGTCACTCCTTTTTACTAAACATAAGCCTAGCATTCTATGAATGTCTTCGATCTTGCTCGTAGACTTGAATCATTGTTCTTTATCTTGTGAATTGATGTAGTGATCTTGGAGCTTGCACTTGTTCCTTTATGCTTTAACTTGTATGTGAACTTGAGCTTCTTCGAGATCATCAACCAAGCATTATCTCATATCATCGTCTTATGATCTTTTGCCTTCTTATGGTCTTGTGACTTTTGGACCGACATGCTCATATTCTTCTTGATCTTGAAAGCTTGTATAGTCATCTTTCTTGAAGTTCTTTAATCTTTAATACTTCGTCACTTCAAGAAGAACGTGTGCTATCAGAGTAGCGGAAGTCTTGAAGCATGTACTTGAGCTTTTATAATGTCTTTTTATTTGTCGGTCGAATATGAGCATGTGGCTAATCAACAGATATGGACAAAAGTGTCTTTGTTCACTTTCGTCGAACATGGTTGCAATAACTATGATTCCCCGTTAATCAGTATAAATACTGCCTATGATCAGGTAGAATTCAAAAGAATCTCCTTGACAGGGTTTCGCAGCTACACTAGCCGTTCTTATTATCGAAGCGTCTCAAAGTAGACATCACGATATCAGTGAACCAGTGAAATATTATCCCACTGATTGAATAAAAATTGATTTGAAAAATCAATCGACGTGTCACTTGCTAAAGTAATTTTGCGACACATCGAGAGTTTTAAGCATTTTAAAATTTGTCAACCGTCAATTCATAATCTGGACCGAATTGATTTCTAGTGTCACAAGTTTGATCCATATAGGATCTCATAAGTCACCTACCACAGAGCTTGTTTGATGTTGGCTCTAGAAGGATTTCCATTATTATTGTGAATACTTAAGTATCACTCTGATGTTCTGGCAATATCACAAGGATAATGCGTAGGAAAAGATATTACTTGTTTTCATAGTGTATGAATAACAAATATATTGGTAAAGTGTCCTAGTGAGATTTATGGATGATCTCTTTATTGGCTCTAGACTTAATAGTGCACATTTAGTTTTAGTGATCAGAGGCTAGAGCTGATTGCCACCTTTCCATATCAACAATCTCGGAGTGAGAAAGTCAATAGAAATGTATGTGATCTCTGTAAGTTTTGAAACAAGAGTCTTTCTGACCTTGAGTGGCTGGGGAGGGTTGTGCATTGCATCACTAGGTCCGTGATGACTATCTTTAATACTAGATAACAGCTTAGTATTTTTGATAGCATATGTATTGACCCGGTTTCTGTCTAAGTCTAAAAAGGGCTTTTTTCTTTTCACCCTTTATCTTTACTTTTCTTTTTCATTATTCAACCCCTTCAATCCTTACCAAGACTTCATCACTAACAACTTGTTGGGTTTGTTCTAGTGTTAGTTTTGTCTTAGTCTGCATTATCCTATTTCTCACTTTTACTCCTTTTGTATCATACCTATGGACTTCTATATTTTATCTAAAAGAATCTCCCTTGGGAAGATCCCTCCGGTTCTGGCTGGATTCATAGGAACGAATAAACCTAATCTTACCGACCTCATAACTCAATTAATTACAAAACAATGGTCGGACTTTGGTATTGATCTCAGCCTTAAAAACCATTTGAAAACAGTCGATCAAGGAAATTTAAGATATAAAATACAAAACATTTAGTACCTTGATGAGAGATCAAGGGGGGATACTCACATTAATATATCATTAAACCCTAAGTTTTTGCCCACTTTTATATAATTATATTGCCTTTTTTTTCATTTTGGTAGTTAATAGCTTTAAAGAGATTGATAAATTCAATAATTCAGGAGTGTGTTGTGAGACAGGCTAAAAGGCGCATAATTTGGAGCTAAAACGAAGATATTTAGAGATTACTAATTTCTGGCCAATACGTCGTATCCAACAAAAGAGATACTGCATATCCGCGCCAAGACTCACAAAGAAAACGCGTTTGACCAATTCCCAATACGGCGTATCCTCTCTGTCTACACGTTGTATCCATGAAGATAACTATTCAAAGATACATTAAATAAAGTAAATTAGGAATGATATCACTGATTGATTATGAACGTAGCGCTCACTCCAAGGAACCCAGTCGAATATGCCGTATCGACCTTGCCAGATACGGCATATCGAGTCTTTTTCAGACACTATAAATAGAATACTCAAAAACAAGTTTTCAATGTGCAATATCATATTCTTTATACCATACTCACCAAAGACAAATTTTAGAAGAGAAGATCAGCCACCAAGGTCAAGCATTGATCACGAATCCATAGAAGACATCGTGTAATTTTTACTCTCTTATCAATTCAAATTTTAATTGTTAATTACGCTTGTATAAATTAACAATTGGTTGTGGGCTATACCCTCGGTATTAGCCATCTAATGAAAGATTCAATGTTTGGTTAGTTTTTAAAATTGATTTCTTAATTTAATAGTATCGTTGATTGTTAAAATAAGTAGTACAAACACCTCATACATGTTTTATGATTTAGTGACTATGGTGACCATATCATTTCAACCAGGATTCTAGTGATACACGGACTAAGTAATCAAGATACCGGGATAGCTCTCCATACGTGTTCTCATATAACTAGACCATTAGGATCATAACAAATTAACATTCTATCTATCTTTGTCTTTAAATTATAGCTTAAGGTTTTGACCGTTAAGTGACCCAATATATGGTTTCAAACAATCATGCTCTGTAAAAGACAGCTAAGCAGAATGAATAGTGGCTAAAACTAACCCGAATATAAAACAACGTCAAACAATAAGTGTGAAAAGTGCCATTGGGCTAGGGTTTAAACATGAACGCCACAGCTATGATTCCAAAGATAGATTATAATTATCACACAAGAATGTTAATTGAGGAAGCTAAACAAATTGACACAGGATTAAAACGATGTCAAGTGACCAAAGGCCGGATGTCCACGGCCTATTAGGATGATGTCCCGCCTAAGTCTTAAGAATGATATGCCGCTTCGAGATAAGTAAATCATTGCACTAAAACAAACAAACCAACATTGAACCGGATTTAATATGGCTAATACAGTTATCTATTATTTGGTTTGTATCGCTTTTCTATCTTTTAATTTTCTTCTTTCATGTTTATTGTCTATTGAATTGATATTTGTTTCCACCAAACCTGTTTCAGTCTCTCAGGCTGAAACCCCATATCATTAGACAACGTATATAGCACAGGTTTAACCAGTAAATAGGCTAATTAAAATACTAATAGAATATAGTATTAATGTTCCACTCTTAGTGTTCGACATCCTACTTACCGCGAACTCCATCTTGACCGGGTACACTGCTCGTTAAAGTGTTGTTTTAGGTTTTTGGCTAAATATAAATTTAAAACTTGATAATCAAATAATTGACCCTACATGACATCACATCATACATTGATAGTTTTTAACTTTCAAAAATTGCTCCCCCTACATATGTGCATCGATGATCAAAAATGCTTTGCACATACGAGGTTTAGTGTAATCTAATTATTTAAATTTTGTTTGTATTTATTCGCATTGTGTGTTTAAATTGTTTGTTTAAATCCCTGCATTATTTATTCTTGTTCAATACGACGTATTTAGTCCACTGAATACGGCGTATTAGTCCATTTGTTCTTTCTCTCCATTGCAAGTTGATTATAGGTTCGAAATCCCAAAAACCATTACTTGACGATAAGAGAAGAAGAAGGTCGAACTTAAAGACCAGCTGAAACAAAAGTGCTTCCCGGGAGACAACCCGATCATTTTAATTGTTTATCGCATTTTAATTGTTTGTTGCACGAGTCTGTCTCCCTAGACACTCTATACGGCGTATCGAACCCCTCTGGATACGGCGTATAGAGATGTCTGGACGTTATCAGTTTTAAAAGTAAATATTTAATTTCCAGTACTTAATTGTTTTTAAAGGAACAATACGGCGTATCTTAGGGTTTGGGATACGGCGTATTGATCCCTGTACAGTTGTGTGTTTAACTGTTTTCTTGTACCTTTGTAGCGAGATGGAAATTGCACTTGTCTTCTAATCTTTTATGTAGGACCTTGCTGAAACTATGGTATGGTATATTCTGAAAAGGACATGTGTTGAACTCATCCGGGCATGCTGAAGCCATACTTTTTGCTCAAGAACTCATCTTGGAGAATTATCACGAGCAAAACATCAGGGAGTTTTCTGTTCTAATTATATTTTCCCTTATTATTTAATTGTTTTATCTATACAACGAGGACGTTGTATAATTTAAGTAGGGGATGAAGAATTAGAACGTACTTGTCTTCTTTTTTACAAAATAACATGCTACGAGCTTAAAAGTGCTTAAAAATAGGCCAAATTTTAAAAAAATAGCATGACTTTTGTAAAAATCACTAGTTACATTACCTAACGCACTACTACCCTAAACATATAGAGAGAATAAGGCTATTCGTTTCCAATCCAATTGCTTACTAAAATACACAAGTTTGATGTGTCGGTGATGTAGTGGACTTTAGAACTTGGCCTGGTATATCACTCGAGACCGCAATGATCAATACTATGGATTTAGATGAAGGAACATGTTCAACTGATAATTTCTAGTATTAAACCAAATAGCCTACATGTCGTAAAATTAACTAACCACACTGGTTAGTTAAATCCCGTGTAACCCTTGATTACTCTCATTTTTAGAGTAAAATCCCCTAGAATAACCTGTTGAGCCATTCCTTTCTTTTTCTACACCATATTATACGTTTCGTTACACCTTTGCACCTTAGCCTACCGTGTAGATTAAGCCTATTTTAATTAATGTTGCTAGTTGCTTTCGTGCAAAGTTTTGTATTTCCTGTGTCAAAGAAAAAATTTTCTATCTTTGTAATGGTCGGGAAATTAGACAATGCAAAGTTTTGAATCATGTCCAAAGAAGAAGTGTTACAAGGAAAAGATTATTTGAACGAATTATGATAGTAAAGACGGTGGAATTAAACGGAGATTTGTGATGTATTGTAAAAAAAATATTTATGAAAAAAAATGAGAAAGAAGAAAAATAGTCGGTTCAAAAGAAGTTTATACCGAAGAAATCACTTGGAAGGATCGATTATTTCGTTGATACGTTACAAAAATCAATGATGTAAAGTCTTGTAAAAAGTGGCTGATATCACCACTTATTATGTAAAAGTATGTAAAGAGCGGGATGTAAGGGAAGTTGACCGTTATGGAAACGCCAACTTAGGATGTCTTTGTCATTTCTATGATCGAGGTGTTTGTCTATATGTTCGAGTCTTTGTCATGGAGCAGTCGGGGGAAAGTTACTAGCAACCGTACCTTATTTGTTGGCTTTAATCTATTTGTTTCATAAATTTTGTTTAACACCCATTTTACTTCCCTTTCCTAGCAACTAACCTTAGTGTCTACTCGAACGAGGACTTGTTCGAGCATGCATGTCTATTTCGTCGTTACGGCCATGTATGCATGTCTCAGCTTCCTTGTTGGATGATGACTTTTGGTGAAAGTTAGAAGCTCCCTACCCTATATCATTCTTCATCCTAACCGCTGGTTAAACACGAACAGGGATGTGATCGAATTGTATATGTCTATTCCGTCATTACGACCGTGTATGTACGATATAATTGCCTTGTTGGTGTGGTACTTATGGTGAAAAATTGTTGAATGATCAACCCTAAACCTTCTTAACCCAATTTATCTTTTGAATTGTGTTAGGAAATATTGTAAAGTACTGCTGACAGATAACAAAGTACTGTTAGTGATATTAAAGTACTGCTTATTATGTTAAAGTACTGTTAGTTATAGAAAGGTACTGTTAGCAATATCAAAGTACTGCTTATAAGAATTTTAGAGTTTTAGAAGGATTGTACTAGGAGAAGATAAGCATGGCAGGTTGTAAGCCCAAATAGGCTAATCCCATGATAGTCTATAAAAGGACCCCATGGAAGGCATATTAGGTTACGAGAACCATACGCAGTCTTAAAGAAGTATTAGCGATTAGGAATTCATAGTGTTTTAGAATCTTTAGAAGTTGCAGGGTTCAAGGTGTTGATAATAAAAGTAATCTTTGATTATTGCTGTGTGTTCTTCCTTAATAATTATCAATTAGATTCCCATAGTTGATAGTATTCAGTGTCAGCATTCCAAAGTTTAATATCTAGTGATTTATTTCAAGGAAGTAATATCCTTATACAAGTTAAAGGGCAACAATTAGAGTACATCGACAAATGCCCTATCATGTGGTTATCAAAGCCTTCGTGCTCATCCCAAATTCCTAAAAAGATTATTCAAGGTTTTGCTTCGTGTTATTTTTTTTTTGTGTAATAGGCGAATTTAAAGAAACTAGGGTTTTCATAAACCCTAATTCCGTAAAAACAGAAAAGTATTGAAGATGCTGTATGTTTTTGTTGCTGTATATTCAAAAGATGTGGTATGTTTCATGATCAAGGCAGTAACAAAGAAGATCCGTGGCGTCAACAACAGGTTATTGAAGGTTGTCGTGATAAGGAGAAGAAGGGCTTTCATGTGTTGGTGTTCCAAACAGAAGCAGGTTTCTTGGATAGGCAACATGAATCGATTAAAGAGTTTTTATGCATATTGGAAATTCATGTTAGTATTGTTGTTTGAAGTATTATGAATGACATGGTGAGCAATAACTACGATTGGTTGATGAAAAGGAAAATATACCATATGGTTCTTCAAGCCGACAAAAGATATATTATAAAGAATGAAGAAGATTTTGTTATAAAAGTAAAAGATACGGATGTGTTTTTATTCGTGATGGGCTTTAAGGTTAATATTACTTTCTGCCAAAGAAGAAGCTTTATACTGTCCAAGTACTGTCATTGGAACGTGGGCATGCTGTTGTTTTTATTGATTTTGTTTGGGCTTTATGAAACTTGGGTCTATGATGCTTTGATGTTGTTTAAACGTATGATATAAAGAAGACAACAGGAAGATGGTTTTGCTGTTCATGCTTAAGAAAAGAATTAAAACAGTTGGATTCGCACATGGACAACAAAAGAAAGTACTGTGTGAATACTTGAAGCTACTGTGTTATGGATGTCATGAAGGTTTAGGCATACAGGTTGTTCGTTTATGGATCTGATGTTTCAAGATTTTATTTACGAATGTTTAATGAAGAAACATGATTGCTATACTGATGAATATAGTTGAGTCCAAATGGATGTCGACTCTCTAAAACAATGGTAGGTTAAAGCAGGACAACACATGTTGGGTGCAACAAGTAGGGTTTTGAAACTCACTTGATAACAACTAGCGTGGTTTAATGTGTTTTAGTACCCAAGGAAGGAAAGAAGATGAGTTGTCCTAAGTAGATGAATGGATCGGTGAGTGAAAAAGAAAGGAAGGAGCACAAAGTACTATTCGACACCATAGTACAGCTACCCAAGGAATTATGAAAGTACAGTTTGCTTCGTCCGAGGTATTTTTAATACTGCTCTATTTAATCCGATATATCTTAATACGTGCTAGTACGACCGACATCGACAAAGAAAGATTTTTAGATGGATTTGTAACTCGAAACTGCTTCATTTAAGGGAAGTTAACGGATTGATTTTTTAAAAGTTCAAAAACATATAAAAGGCCTCGCTTATTGGAGATTATATTTTAAGTATTTTGAAGAGGTTGATTTAACGAAGATGATTGATTTATCACTTAATTGATATTGTATTTTAGTTTCACAGATTCGGTTCTTGATCATACCCTTTTAGCAGGAGGTAACTTGTTACGTTCTTAAAAGGTGAGACGAAGACTTGTCAAAACTAGCAAAAGGTGTGTGATCTACTTATGGAGCTTAATGCTCCACAATTTGCTATCACTTTAAAAAAGTTACATTGTAGTGCTCAATGTCTCAGATAGTTTGAGAATATTGTCAAGAGTTTGTGATCTACTTATATTTTGGTCATGGTATGAGTTCGAGGTCACGTGGATAGTGCAAGACATAAGACACAAGTTTGGGAGATTCTACTTCTTCATCAAATTCGTTCAATATTTCGATTTTCTTCATCAGTGATCACAACATTAGAGCCTACAGAAGTTCGGAGATCAAGAGAAGGTAAACTACTTGGTTTTCAGGGTGAGCTTCTTGTTGAAAATGTTTACCATCTACACATGAGCCACTTATAGGGGAAAGTTGTTTCATTACTACTGCTGAATCTTTATTACTAACTATGCTAGTTATATTTCTACTACAGCTCAAGAATCATTTTTTCGTATTATGCTTCATGGAGGGTATTTTGAGTATTGGAAGGCTGGATTAGTAGTTGTGGTATATGATTTGTAGCTGTTATGATCCAAGTTGCATATCTACAGAAGACCCCTATTGGATGATTACAAAAAGGGGAAGAAATTTACAGGTTTATTGATTTGCAGCTTATTATGTGTGGTGGCATGATCAAAGTTTAATGGGATGTCTATCTACAAAGGAAGATTTTGTTTCATTTCAAGGGAGATGATTACATCTCAACTTAGGAAGCTTTGGCTTATATGAGAAGTTCATAACACACTTTGTTTGTTTTGTCATCATCAAATAGGGGAAGATTGTTGGGATTCTTGATTTGATGAGACAAAATAAATAAAAGAATGAAACAAAAGGACTAAATCTGGCAACTATGTAATTCTACAAAGATGGAAATTTTGAAGAATAATGAGATTTTGTCCCAAAAGATTTACAAGATAAAGACTAGGAAAGTATTTAATGTGATTTAATATGATTTAAATAGTTTCCTTGTCTATTGATTTACTTCCTTTGTAAGCCATGATCTCTCCCTATATAAAGAGATCATAGGCGTGTAGTTTTATCCATCCATAGAAACACATCGACGAATGAAGAGTCTAATAGTAAATTTGAGTTTGTGTACACCATAGATAGTTAGTTAGTTATGTTAGTACAAAAACCATAGTAGTTGTGTTAGCCCCGAGTAAATAGTTATGGAAATAGGAGAACGTTCAATAAGACAAAAACTTGTTTGATAAATATTGCATTTCTTAATATCCCGCTGCGTTATTAAATCTTATCAATAAAACTGATCCTAGATGAGCTAAACGTTTCAATCAACAAATTGTTTCCTTTAAGCTTTAAGCGAGGAGAAAGAATCCTTGCCAAGCTTATGATATGGAAACTAATCCGACTGAGCATGTTGACGTTGACCAAACAAATGTAGCAACCATAAGATTAGTCTGAGTGATCCTAAGTGTTTTCAATTTCCATATTTTGGTAAGGAGCTTGGTTATGTAGAGGTGATTAGGACAAAACATGCTTAATCTAAAAATCCTCAACCTTCTGAATGGGACATATTTCATAAACCAGAAACTTTTTTAAAGTCTACATGAGGACTTGTAGGATTCAAGTGGTGATATTTGATAAAAATCAAGTAACCGTTTACTTTTAAAATATCAATTATCCTATCTTTTCTGCCCACTTTTATATAATTTTGCATTATTTGGTACTTAATTATTTACATTTGATAAATGCAGTAATTCAAGAGTGTTTTGTGAAGACAAGCTAAAAGGCGCATAATTTGGAGCTAAAACGAAGATATTTGAAGATTACTAATTTCTGACCAATATGCAGTATCCAACAAAAGAGATACAGCGTATCCGCGCCAAGACTTCACAAAGAAAACGCGTTTGACCAATTCCCAATATGGCGTATCCTCTCTGTCTACATACGCCGTATCCATGAAGATAACTATTCGAAGATAAAGTAAATCAAGAAAGTTAGGAGTGATATCACTGATTGATTATGAATGTCGCGCACACTTTAAGGAATCCAGCCCAATACGCTGTATCGACCTTACCAAATACGGTATATCGAGTCTTTTTCAGATACTATAAATAGAAGACTCAAAAACAAGTTTTTAGTGTGCAATATCATATTCTTTATACCATACTCACCAAAGAAGAATTTTAGAAGAGAAGATCAGCCACCAAGATCAAGCATTGATTACGAATCCATAGAAGACATCGTGTAATTTATCCTCTCCTAATCGTTCAATTTTCATTATTTGATTATGCTTGTATAATTACAATGGTTATGGGATAAAGACCCTCGGGGTATAGCCATCTAATGATATTTTCAATGTTTGTGTTTGTTTTAAAATCGATTTCTTAATTTATCGTTGATTGTATAAATAGTTTACACCTCATACTTGTTTATGAGTCATGAAGTAAGCGGACCTGATCATTCAACTGGATCTAGTGATACAGACCAATTATCTAGATACCGGAATTTGCTCTCCGTATCGTGTTTCATATTAAGTGTACTATAAGATCACAAATAACGTTCTTGTTCTTTTTCCTTTAAATTATGAGCTTAGTTTTGGACCAGAGGTAACCCATTTATGAAATCAGCAATCAAGCGCGAGTTCTTAATTGTCTGATAAAGATTGAATAGTGGACCACCAGTATATAAAACACTGTCAAATAATAAGTGGGTAAAGTCCCGTTGGGTTAGGGTTTTATCAGGATCACCACTGCTTTGATTCCCTATGAAAAGATTATATTACTTAAATAAAGGATTCATTATGTTGATTGCTTTAATTGTGACCGGATTACTCTGTCTAGGTCTTAGGATATGTCCCGCCAAAGTCTAAGAAGAATGATATGCCAACTTTACGAGATAAGTAAATCATTGCACTAAAACAAACAAACCAACATTGAACCGGATTTAAATAGTGTGCTAATCACATTTATCTATTAATTGGCTTTATCCACTTTTCTATCTTTTTAATATCCTTCTTTCGTTTTATTGTCTATATGAATTGATATTGGTTTCCACCAAACCTGGCCAGTCACTCATGCTGAAAACCCCCACATCATTAGACAAACGTATAATACATAGGTAACCATTAAAAAGGCAAATTAAAATCCTACTAAAATATAGTATTAATGTTCACACTTGTGTTCGACAACACTACTTTACCAGCGGAACTCATCTTGACCGGGTACACTGCTTCGTTAAACTTTGTTTAGGGTTTGTCGGCTAAATATAAATTAAAAACTTGATAATCAAATAATTGACCCTACATGACATCACATCATACATTGATAGTTTTTAACTTTCAAAAATTGCTCCCCCTACATATGTGCATCGATGATCAAAAATGCTTTGCACATACGAGGAAGAAGCTGCACTAGAGTCATTAAGATCACATTTTCCAGATGCATAATTTTAATCACATTTTCTCCCCTTATGAATTGTGTATCTCAAAAGAAGGATTACATCCAGTACCCTCCTCTTTCACAAAGCTTATTATTGCTGATTTGATAAAGAAATATGTAACCATTTCCTGAAATTGAAGAGGAATTTATAATTCATTCAAGGAATGAATTTCATTGGATTGGTAAGTGTTTATACGATAGGGAATGTGATAGTTCGAGGGATGCTTATTCTGGATGAATTCTTGACAGAGGAAATCTATGCCACTGACGACTTTAAGGAGTATGAGACGGTGTTTCTGAATGTAGTTGTTCCAATGAATCAACCGCAACCGGTTGTCTCTACCCAAGGAACGCATGGGTCAATACGTAGAGCCCATAGGACACCTACTGTTTCTACTGCTAGTCTTTAGGGGAAGAAAAGGAAGCAAAATGTTGAAGAAACAAGTTCATACAAAAAATCATTGAAAATTACTATCAAACAAAAGAGGTGGTAGAAGGAGAAAAAGACGTATAATCATATGATGATGTTAATGACTCTGAAGATATGTTAGAGCCCGAGAGTCATAAGGAAAATCCATAATATGTTAATGATGATGATGACAACGAGAAAGAGAAGACTGATGAGTTAAAGGATGATGAGATGGGTAGTTTGGAGACTAGGATTGAGCAGATGCAGACATCAATTCCCACAACACCTAGATCCCCTAGGATAAACTTATCTTCGAATAAGGATATTACTCAGGAATTGACGGATACTGTTTTAGTCCTAACTACCACTACATCTAAAGATCCACACTCTAAAAGACGTATTACCAGTAAGTATAATCATCTTCCAGGTGCACTTTGCAGGATGTGCATGCGACAGGGATATATGATCAAGAATATGGAATGCAAATGTGTGACAACTAACGAATTCTAGAAAGTTCACAAGAAAGTCAATCAAGTTCTTCATGAAATTGTACCACAACTTGCTGAAAAAGCTACAGATGACTTGATTGAAACAACTTGAAAATGAGCATAGCTGAAACCATTATTGAAGATCGTGATGCTTTTCAAGCTGAAGCGCTTGCTCTTATTTCCAACGAATTCAATGCACAAACACCAAAGATCATAGAAGAACTTTTCATGAATTATGTAAAAAACAATGTTATTCATGTTCATCCTACCACAACCACATCAACCGAAACAACTTCATCAGTCAATCTACAACAACTGTACTTAAAGATGAACATAAGTCTTCAAGATCAAGCTAATGATCCATCATTGTAGGAGGTACTGAAGCGTAAATTTGAAAAGTCTTCCATTTCTAATACTTCTTGCAGGGATGATGCATTTCACTCACGCGGTCATGATGATCATCAAGAAGATGATGCTCCTCCCGAGGGGGAGAAACGAGTAAAAATCTTAAGGCGTCTAAAAGCTCAAAGTATGCAAGAGGTTCTTTGTCAAAGCGTTCAGCTAAAGATTCTACGATTTATGTATCCAAACAACAACAACTACAGGAATTGGATGCATGGGTAGAGGAAACAGTTATTGATGAAGATGAGGTAATTCCGAAAGATGAAACACCTGAGCTAATCACAAAACTTCAAAATGTTGATGGGTATGTTGTAACTATCTTTAATCGTACTAGAATAGAGGTTACACTGAAAGACATGTTGAGTAATCAGTTCAAGAATGCTGAAGAGTACGCCTATCATTTAGAACAAGCAACAGACTTTATGGAGAATCAGATAGTCTGGGAAAGCATACAAGAGGACATAAGACGACCAGTACCAAAGCCTCTCGTATTCTTTAGACCACAAAGGAATCCAAATGAACCTCCAAGGTATTTTTATAACAAAGATCTATTCTTTCTAATGAATAAAAATACTAAGGAGAAGAAGTATATTCCTTCGCTTCACAAGATATACGCAGAACGATTTCCAAAAGCTGATCTGGAAGAAAAGATGAATCTTTGGATTCGTAAAGAATTCAATAATTTTAATGAAGTTGCACGACTGACAATTCAACATTAGAAATATTCATGGCATAAAAGAGTATACAAGCAAAATCAAAGAAGCGTCAGAGACAATCCAGAAGACTATTTCTCCAATCATAGGATTACAAAAGTTTTCAAAATCACTAATGATCAACCACATGGTTTTGGATTTCATAGAGCAAATAATTATGATGAGAGAAAATGATAATCCTTTCTGAAGCTAACTTCAAGTATCTGAACAAAAACGATATTGAGGACTTGTATTATCTTTGTCAAAATAAGAAGGTTAACTACCATGAAACCAAGTTGATGAATTCATTAATAACGTTCATTAGAATTTGTGTGATATGGGAGAGAGTTCATGATTTCCAGTTGGGAAAAGAGAGTTATCAAATCAAGGTCAATTTAACCGCAACAACATTGACATTTCTTGGTATTGAAGAATATGAACTGTACTCTATAGTCGACAAGCCAACTACATGTTTGATTTATTTGAACAACAAAAACGAGAAACAGGTTATGTACTTGGTGGATATTATGAAGTTTTTTGATGCTATACTAGAAAAAGGTCTTAAAAGAAGTAAAGCTGGAGATCTTTCAATCTGAACCATGGAAGAAACCAACTCTGCTAGGTGAACTAGATCATGACATAATGAGAGCATTCGAAATAGAAATTACTAAGCATATAAGTCACCGAGAGCAGATGAGAAGATGGGAATCTTTTGTGAATAAAAGACCAATTCTACCGACGATGAGGTGTCAGTAATAATCAACCCTTAGGGGGAGATTGTTAGGTTTAAGAAAAGTGTTTATTATTAGATAAATTGGTCTTTGTATAGTTTTGTTTAGTTTTATAGTTTTATTAGTAATTATAATGTAATAAAGTCTATCTTGATCAAAGTTAAGAAAAGTTGACCAGTGTTTGACTAAAGTTAGGGAAATAGAATATGATTAGTCATAAGTAAAAATACCCATCTAGAAGGGGTATTTATACAAGTCTTTTACATTTTGTAATTCACTTCTCCCTCCCATTTCTGTTTTCCCTTTGAAATGAAAATTTAGAAAATAATGAAAAATACTCTCTAGCTTCTCTCGTCTATTCTAACACTTTCTTATGATTATTACTATGCAAACATGACATATAACAGTCTTGTTGATGCAAAAGACTTCCATTCAAACTTTGATCACTAATCTTACTTGAATAATCCATATCAGTCCAAAATAACCTGAACTTTTGTCAATAACAAAACTTTGTTGCATTTCCAAAACTGTACCAATACCTTTAAACTGACCCATATTCAATTGCCAAGAATATGATCCATGAAATATACCAACAGACACATTGAGATAGACCATCAACATTCCATCAGCACTTGTATCTTGAAACTTGATCCAAACTAAATACCACTCATTGTAGGACTGAAAAAGCCCAATAAATCTTACTAAACATATCAGAATCTAAACTTGACATTCTGAAAACAATTGAGATCTGAATAAACTTTTCAAAACCTGCACATACATAATACTAGAAATCTGCATACCAAAACAGATCCATATAACCTGAACCAGAACATCTTGAAAACTATGATGAAACCAAACCATGCAGCAATTCCTTGAATACCAAAACCAAGAGAAGAAAAAGCAATTAACCATAAACCTTTGTCAATTAGATAGATTCTGTTTCATAACCAAAAACCTGTCCTAAATCTTTAGAGAGACGCCCTTACCAGAAAGCCAAACTTGAACCTAAACTAAACCAACCTGACCAGAACATGAAAACAGAATAACCTTAATAACAGACCAGAAAAATAGAACCTCCAGCAGCAGCTAAACCACCACTAGAAATGAAAAGAGTGCAGCAACACAGCCTTATGACTCTATTAATGAAATTTGCTATAATCCTAACCCTGCTGGTGTTAACCCAAACACCCTTTAAACTATCAAACCATATCATAATGAGATACAAGAATATACAAATGCCAAAGTTGAGCATTCTAAGTCTCGCAAGCATGCTTGGAGTGCCACCAAACACACAAAGACTAAACCTAACCTATTCCGTCAAACAAATCACCTTTGGGACTAAATAGGAGAGACAAGCATGACAACAAGATATCACTTGAACCCAATACCAGGAGGCATCTAAGCTAGGCTTACACCCCTCCCAAGGACTAAAAAAGCAATACCTTTTGTCATAAAGGGGAGGCCAAAAAGAATGACCCTTGTCTGACCATATCCACATACCCTTATACCTTCAATTTCCTTAGAAAACATATGAGACCAAGTCAGACCATAGAAGCTGTTCAGGAAGCTATGCTTTCCAAAAAATGGAAAACACAAGCCAACGAACCCTGAACAGGCCATGAATCCTCCAAGGTGAGTGAGTATACCATAACTCACTTAACCCGTTACAACTCATACCACCCCCTTATGACTCCCATATCTAAGCATCATAACCATAACATATGAATAATCTACCCGGCACTCCTTTATAACACCAACCCAAAATAGATATGCCAACCCACCCCATCCTACCTCACAAAAGATACACACAGTACATGCATGAACATAAAAAGAATGCCCACACATGCACTTATTTCATGTCCCCCCATGATGAAACCCCACCCAAATACTCGTTGTGATCACCATAGGGTGATCATAAGCATATGGACGGAAAAAAGAAGACATCGTCCCTACGTAAGTATCCACAATGCCAATATTATTTGAGCTTCCAAATGTACCTGCATAGAAACAGTTAGCAATAAAACCCGTACAAATCCACCACCAGACCCAACCATTTCTCCATAACTGCCATAAGCTTAATGCAAGCTTATGCAGATCCCAACCCCACCAATACTTAGGTAACCCTATCATTAAACCCACTTTTACCCATACTGACCCACTCCTTCCCAACATCTTTGATAGGTAATCTCCAAATAGCAGCTGCCTTATCAGATTCAACAGAACGCTTGATATTCAATCCTAAAAGTTTAAGTCTGACTGTATCAACAATGTTATCAAACACAGCATCATTAGACCTTTCCAAGTTCCTAAATAACCTGAAATTCCTTTCACGCCATATAAAATAAACCGCAGCCCCTAGCACCAGCCTTTGAATGATACTCCATAAAGTATTATTAGCTTTTCTAATAGAGATACCAGAGATAATCTCAGCCCAAACACAAGAAAGATCCTCAAGTCTGCTCATAGATTTAAGCCTCTCCCAAACACCTTGAGCAAAACCACATTGGAAGAAAAGGTGACTGTGAGAGTCTTTGCAGCTTTTACAAAAAGGACAGACCATGTTATCAGCGCTAAACCACCGAGAAATCCTATCTTGAGTCTTCAATCTGCCCTTGATAGCCATCCATAAAATGAATGCATGCCTAGGTATACACTGGGAAAACCAAACATGCTTATGCTACAACACTTTAGGAACATCAGGACGAAGAACCCTCCACGCCTCTTTCATACTAAACCGGACTTCCACATTTTGTTTATCAACCCACAAAGCCATGTCATCACGATCATGGTCTAAAACAGGAACAGGAACATCAATAACTTCTTTGAATCTAACACTCCAATCATTAGGCCAATTCTAGTTATTATTACTAACCAAATCAGTAATTTTAGCATTCAAATTGAGACCACTAGACTTAATCACATCATTACTAATGAGTCTACATATTGGCCCATTGGAGTGCCACTTGTCATACTAGATAAAACAACCTCCCCCATTTCTAATTTTGTACTCCACATTCCTTCTAATACTATCTCTTAGACTTAGAATCTGCTTAAGGTTCCAGGAGAAGTTCTTTTTAATTTTCAAATCCCAAATACAATTACCCTTAATCCTATAGAAATTCAGCCATTTAACCCATAAAGAATCCTTTTTACTAGCATTATTCCATAAATGTTTAACCATAAGAGCATGATTCATAACCTTTAAAGATTTCAAACCCAAACCACCCTCATCCTTAGGCCTACAAACCTCCTTCCAGGCAACATTAGCAATTCCCTTAGCAGCATCATTTTTCGACCAAACAAAATTCTTTAACAATTTATCAATACTGTTACACACAAAATATAGCACCCCGTGTTTTAGGGTCATTGATAAGGTCATATAATTCACTATTTATTTTTAGTGTTTTACGCATTTGCATTAATTTAAGACTAATAAAATCCGCGTAAACTAAAAAAAACATTCAATGCAACGGGCATCAAACGATTAAATGTTTACCCCACGCAAGTGTTAAGTGATTATCTAGATGATAATTATTACTTTGATCATTTTATTTTTATTGGTTACTTTAAATTGCTTACGTTTCGCATAAATATGCTTTTAGGCATTCCCCAAGCACAAAACTTATCTACAGCTTAAACAAATACCTACGATTATACCCAATACCCAAAGTTTATCAAATATCATCACATATGATCCCATTAGGGTCGGATTTTATGAGATAGAACCAAAGAAATATCTTAGTTCATGAATCTTGCCAAAAATATCTAAGATAAGCCATTTTGTTTTTTTATCTATGGGACCAGTCTTACACTTTAGCTTACACATGCCTATAAACCCTCATTGGTGTCTGCATGCATCTAGTCTTGATATAACCAATTCTTTGGCTATATAAGCTAGCAACTAGAAATCCAAACTCTTACACACTCTTTTCCAAGTGAAAATCACCACAATATCTCACTTTCTCTTCTCAAAACCAATGTCTCAATAAACCAACATAACCATCTATAAAAATTTTCATTTACAAACATATACAAGCATTCACTCATCATATCTAAATAAACTAAAGAAGGTTTGAAGAGTTTGTTAAGTCTATACAAGGATTGAAGAAAGATGGAAGCTAGGGATTTACTTTGGGAAAATTAAGGTTTCACCTTATATTTTCAAGCAAAGGTTAAATCACAGGTGTGGATTGTTCTCGCTCGTTCACTATTCATTCATACAAGGTTATCTAAAACCCTAATCATTTCATAATTATGATTTTATGTGTATATAAGTTTTATTTAGCTAAATCACCATTTAGGGTTTCTTTAATAAGTTTTGATTAAAAGTGAGATTAGAACACTTGTTATCTTGAACACTTGGGCAAAATATGAACTAATGGATCTAATATATGTAAGACATAAGACATAAGTATTGTAAAGTATTTGTAACAAGGTGTTGAAGCTAAATTCACAAAATCAAGTTTAAAACAAGTTTTTATCACCAACTTCAAACTTGTTGTTTTTTGGGACGAAACAATAAAGTATCCATATTATGTTTTATAAAGATAGTACATCCCATGAGGATTCCAAAATGATAATAAACTCGAAAAACTGATTAATAACGAAGAAGATACGCTAAATACGAGTTTATACGACGCTAATACATTATAAACCATTTTATAACAGTTACTATTCTGTCAGAACTATACTTTGAAAACATCATAATATTGAAAAACTTCAATTACGAGAACGTGCTCAAAAGAATCGCTAAAAACGGAGCTATAAAGAATAAGAAACGATATTTACGGGAGTTTTGCGTTTAATAAGTATAACCTGTAATGACTAAAAAACACTATCACCACAGAATCTTAAAAACCTAAAAATGTAATATTATGATTTCTCATCTTAATACGAAAGCATGGACGTAAGAAACGCGATAAACGGACTTAAAACGACAAAGTTATGTCATTTTTACTAAAGGCGTAATTATAAATGTTTTTACTTTATAAATGCATTTACATGTTTGATTACAAATTGATTTATGCACTTCTTTACTTGTCATGCGATGAGATACAATACTTGGTTTACTTTTTGGACGTAAACACATACTTGACTTTACTCGAATAATTACGATTAACTTAGTTCATGACTGTAAAATCACTTGGAGGGTGAAGCGCGAATGTATAAAATAGATCTATTAGGGATTGACAACCCCCGTTCTGGTGATTAGCTATCACTAGTTCAAGATCGAACTAACGAACATTAATATCATGGTCGGATTACGACTGGATTGGTGTCTACAGGGCCAACACTGGATACTAATGAATTTTTACCATGCCTTGAATAAAGTGGCATACTTATAAGTCTACGTCGCAGTTCCATGAACTTAGAGTAATCGTAATCATTTCTCTTACATACTTGAAACTAATTGGGATATTGGTGGCTCATTATAAAATCTCCCTTGAAACTTTTTGGATTTAGTCATTATAATATCTACTTAAACATTTTTGGATATTGTGTTCATTATAATATCTACTTGAAATTATTTTGGGATATCGTTTCATTACAATATATACTTGAAACATTTGGGATTTTAATTATAGGAAACCTATATATGTAGGTTATCCGATTGCAAGTCTTGTATGGGCAAAACTTGTAACACAGTAAACCTATATATATAGTTTTGGGATTTACATTCATACTTACAAGAACCTATGAACTCACCAACTTTAATGTTGACACTTTTAAGCATGTTTTTCTCAGGTGAAATAGATGTATGACATACTTGATGTGCATTGGAGTCCAAATTTACAAGATTTCTTTTCAAACGACTCAGTTAGAGGTCGTTCTCTCCTGACTTGTGCAATGGGATCATGAAGTAACGCTCCCGGAAATACATTCCGTTGCGACCCAATTTTGGGGGTGTTACACAAAAACTGGGAGGATGAACATAGAATCCCAGTACACATGTAGAGAAGAAAGAACAGACGCCACAAGCTAAAGTTTCCCAGCCAAGGATAACAACTTATTTCTCCAATCTAAAATTCTATTTTTTACCTTTTCGATCTAAACTCTACAATCAACAATACTTAAAGTCATTGCAGTCAACGAAATACCTAAATATCTCGCAGATAGGACACCCTCTCTAAAAGGCATAGCAAGCTGAATTTCATCTTTAACAGTATCAGGAACATTCCCATAGAAGACCGTGCTTTTAAACATATTAGGATATAACCCAGATGTCATACTAAACTCATCTAAGGCTCTTCTAAGAATACAAGCAGAAATATGATCACCATGACACAACATTAACAGATCATCCGCAAAACACAAATGCGTAAGTCTAATTCTACTACACCCCCAATGATACTTAAACCTATTATCAAGTCTAATTTGTCTTTGAACCATGAGATTAAACACTTCCATCACAATAGTAAAAAGATACGGGGACATGGGATCACCCTGCCTAAGACCCCTTTTTCCCTTAAAAAACCATGAATTTCCCCGTTAACACAAATAGAGAAAGAGGCAGTAGTAAGACATACCATTATCCACTTAATCATAGAGGCATGAAAACCAAATCTTTGTAGAGCAGTCTTCAAAAACTCCCAATTGACCGTATCGTAAGCTTTTTCAATGTCTACTTTAAAAGCACACCTCTGAGCACCACCTTTACAGTTGTAACCATTCATGAATTCCTGAGCCAGAAGGATGTTATCACTAATCTGTCTTCCGGGAATAAACGCACTCTGATTGCAATCAATGATAGAGCTAAGGCCTTCTTTAAGACGATTGACAATAACCTTGCTAATACACTTATAGACCACATTGCCACAAGCAATGGGTCTATAATCAGTGATCTTCAAAGGAGTTTTAAGCTTTGGAACAAGAGAGATAAGATTGGCGTTGAACTCCCCCAACAGCTTACAAGAAGAGAAAAACTCTTTAACCGCAGCACATACATCATCACCCACCACCTTCCAAGCCGCTTTAAAGAACCTTGAAGAGAAACCATCCGGACCAGCAGCTTTGTCATCCTCAATGCTAAACATGGCGAGCTTGATTTCATCATTCAAAACTGGTCTGATCATATTAGCAGCACATTGAGGATCCAACTTCTTGATGAACAAACCATCTAAATCTTCAATGGGTATAACCTCATCTTCAGAACCAAGAAAGTTCTGAAAATGCTCAACAAATTTAAAAGCAATGTCATCACCCTCATATTTATTACCCTGAATATCATAAACAACCTCAATCCTGCTTCTATACATTCTACCCTTTAAAGAATTGTGAAAATAAGCCGAATATTGATCACCTTCCTTCAACCACTGAATCTTTGTCTTCTGTCTAAGGACCTTCTCTTCATCACTAATAGCCTCTTTATAAGCATTACAATAAACATACTCCTCTTCCCTAAGATGAACACAATTCGGATCCTTATCTAAACTACTCTGAACCCTTTTTAATTCCACTCTCAGCGCCTTAACTTTATCAAAGACGTTCCCATTTATTCTATTCATATTTCTCAAGTGTTTCTTCATGTTTTTCAACCTTTTAGCAAGAACAAACATTTGAAACCCCTGAACCTCAAGACACCAATTATCCTTGACAATAGAAAGAAACCCAGGTTTGTCAGCTAAAAAATTCATGAAACGAAATGACCTTGGCTTGATAGCTTTGACATCAGTATAAATAAGAGTAGTCGGGCAGTGATCAGATGTCATATAAGGAAGAAAATTGGCAAAACAGCTACCATAAGAAGACAGAAAGCTAGCATTACCCAAAATTCTGTCAAGTTTTTTAAGAATGCCAGCCTCCGGATTCATTCTTTTTTGAATCCACGTATAAAACATACCATAACTCGTAATATCTTCTAACTCCAGATTGCATAAAACCCTTCTAAAAACCTCCATATCTTTATCAATAACATTGAAACTATTTGAGCATTCTTCTACCTTTATAGTAACATTAAAATCTCCCAAAACCGCCCAAGGCTCACCATTAACAAGTTGTAATGAGTTGAAATCCATAATCTAAACAAGTTTGTAAATGAGCATGTTTCTCACCCCAAAAGTTATAAAGTACGTATAAAACGAGTAAAACATGGGGCTATAAACTCACCGTTAAGCGAAATATCGATAAACGCAGAAGTGGCGTCAAGAATGCCACTATATCCAACCTCCTAATATCACTAAAAGAAATGTGCTTAGTATGGAAATTAAAACTGTCACACAACGGAAAAAAAACACAAGTTTAATTTATAAAATATTTACAACATATAAAGCGAAATAATACATGATAATACAGGTATGGCTACCAATTAGTTCTTGATCATCTAAATTATCAATCCAACACACCACGTTATCGATATGTTTAAACACAACTAGATCTTATATGTTAATAATTTTACGCGATCCTTAATCACATTTTTATAATTTCTCATTTATATATATAGTTAAATCCATTATAAACTAACCGTCCCACAATTTCTGGCCCTTTACACGGAACCGTCTATGGACCGTCAACTTAAAATTCCTAAAAGGTATTAAGGACATGCGGATTTTACCTAAAATAAAGGCCATTATGACTCTAGTTGTACCAGAGATTAAAACGACAGATTACAACTTCCCACAAGTTGATCAGCCTCATTCCGCACCGGCGACCCGTCGCAAGATCCTTAGTCAACCGTTCTTTAAACTAGACGAACCCAAGGCAATAGGCAGATACGAACGAATGGCTAGAAGGCTAAAAGACTATCGGGCCAAGCAAGACAGCCCAAACAGGAGAGGAAATATCTCTCAACCATAATACAAACAAAAGGAACAATGAACAAATTAGGGGGACACAAAACGAAGAGCGGGAGCGTGAAAAAGTCAGTTAGAAGAAATAAAATGATGATGCTCTAGAAAGGTAGTAGATACGGCAGACAAAACTGGACAGCGAAGATAGAATCTCGAGGAATATAGGTAGAAAGTTAAATGAATTGAATGAGAAACGAAATGATCTTCTTGAGCTGGTGAGACAAACATAATCAGCAAGATAATTAGTATGAAAAAATCTGGACATAATTTCATTTGAAAATCTGGTTAAAATCTCTAGTTATTCTAGCCATTTTGGTCGTAACTCATTCATCTAGAATGGTTACGGCTTTATCCAAAGAACCACATAGTCCTTATATGTTGTACCCTTCCCCCATGTAAAAACTCAATAGTATCTAGTTGAGAAATTAACCATTTTAGGTCAAATAATCTGCCTAGTAAATTCTGGGTTCGTTTTTAAGACTAGCTCGCTAATTTAGACGTGTCTCACTCATCCGGAGAAGATACGACTCCATCCAATTCACCTTATAGACCTGAGATTATAACCTATCCATTTATGTTAAGATACAGTTTGATCTAATCTAAAAATATTCCATAATGTGTCAAACTATCTACACTAAATTTCCTATGTGCTCGACAAAATTTGTTTCACTAATTCGATCATATCTTGGTCATCCGGATGAGTTACGGCCCCGTCTAATTCTCCACTTATACCTTAGAAAATTATCTACCCAACCAGGTCAAAAAGTCATAGACCTTAAGCCAAATATATTTCGACAACACTCCCACCACCTGCTGTCCCATTTTAATATTTCAACAACTTTTAATCAAACAACCTAACTAGTGTTTCTATCATCCTAACAACCTTCTAATGCTATACCCATCACCATGAGTCCCTCACAAACACAAATACACATCAAACCCAGAAATCATTAAATAAAAATAATGAAGTATAATGTGAAATAAAATAACACAAGACGATTAGGGCTTACTAGAATATAAATCAAGCAAAATGGAAGACACACACCCTCCCTACGAGGCATGTTTTGTTCGAATCCAACAAGAGACCAAGACCACAACTCCTAGGTGATCTTAAACACAATCAAATCCTTCCAATAACACTTTAACTTTAGCCCACAAGTTCCTTTTCATAAGATTTTTCATAACTTCTTCAAATGATTCAAATCTTGAAACTTTGCATAGGGCCTTGGTCGATGAGTCTAGCATGGTTGCATGAAGGATTTTTAGTGATGGTGATGGTGAGGTGGTTTAGGTGGCGGCTGTATAGAGGTAGTGGTGGTGTGTGTTGACGCCGAAAAAAGGGAGGAGAGGAAGGGGAGAGTTATAAGGGGAGGCTAGGTTTTTTTGAGTGTTAGGGTTTGAAGAAATGAGAGAAACCCTAATGTGCATCTTATTTATACTCAAAAGTAATCAAAAAAAGTGTGAGGTGCACAATAGTTGAGGGGTGATGGTGTAAATTTATTCACATGGGTCTTTATTGTAATTTTTGTATTAATACGGCTCGGGACTCGTTCAGGTTTGATAACGTTTGATCGAGGACCCGAAATATGTGTCATTGTGTTTAAAATAGTTTTTCCATGAAAAGTGAGTATTTACACGACTAGTATTTCATAAATATTTTATAAAATTTATTTAAAATATTTGTTATTTATTGGGTAGTCATCGGGTATCATGGGTAAGCTTTGTCCGTAAAATGAAACTTTAACTTGAATATTCACGTTTTTAACAAACGTTTTTGAATAAAATGTTAAATAATTTATTAAATATTTTATTAAATAAATTGTGATAAATTAATAAAAATTTAATTATTATCGTGTCGGTACACGTTGTGTGCTTTTCATAATTTGCGACATAGTTTTCAAGTCAAATGAGTTCAGAAATGTTTAAAAGTGAAATATAAATGATAATCAGTATAATTTATTATTATAATAAGTTTTGAAAATTACCGGTTGTTACAGTACCTACCCCTTAAAGGAATCTCGTTCCGGGATTCAATTTTTGTTAACCGATTGTGTGACCAAGAAAAGATTTAAGATTTAATAAACCAGTTTTAAACATGGCGTTGATAACTTTATTCAGCAAAATTTGATGTTTCGACACTTCTTAATAAACATAAATTTTGGCTAGGTTTGACCAGGATATTTAACCCATCAGAATAGGTATTTTAGAAAAATATCATTACAAGTTTTATGATTGATATAACCGCGTTATAAAGAAAGTCTCTTAATTATGAAAACATCAAAGGAGAAAGTGTAGTCGTGTGGGTATGTCTATATAAAGTTTTAAATGTTTAAGGGTAGAGTCTAGTTTATGATATATGTAAAGTTCGATGATTAATATCGGATGAGGCTAATGGATGTAAGTACTCAACTTACTTAGGCAGTACTAGGATGTATCATGACTTAAATTGTTGTACTATTGGTCTATAATGAATAAATCAATCGAATACTATATCGACAGATGTTTATCTTGTTTAAGGGGGTTGCATTACCTGGTGGATAAAGTTGTACGAGTTGGGACTGCTCAAAGACCCAACAACAGCAAACATAACAACAATAACTATAACAAACGGTGATAGGATATGGAGAGTGAGGACATTTTGAGAAACAATATCCTCAGAATAAAGGTTAACAAATAGGAGGAGCTCGTGGGAGAGCTTATGTGATAGGTGACGGAATATTGTACTCAGTCTATTAATTCGAGATTGAACAAAGTCCATTAGCTCAAGAGTGTAACAAGTCTGTTAGCTCCACAAATAGTTCATGATTCTAAGGATTTGCAACGACAAAAGTAATAACTTAAGAATGAGATCAAGTAGTTCAAGTGAGGCTTTAAGATTTTTGCTGAGTGGTAAGACTGATGACGTATAGTGTGGACCGACCCGGTCACCCGGTCACTTCTTATCTATTATGGGGGCATACCTTGCGAAGACGTATAGCAAAGAGTCTAAGCATAACATGATCAAGACCATATCATGAAAACACTACACTAGCGGGGGACATGTTTGGCATATAAGATCCGAAGGGGCCAGAACCCAATGGGCCCGAAACCCGATAGAAAGGTAGGCCCCACATCTGAGCCCACATCCTACGTAACCTTAATCCATACACTATATATACAAGGGTAGGATCATCCTACCTATATAGGTTATTCTCTACCACCTCTTTACTATATGCTTATACTATTCTGACTTGACCATCGGAGGGTGGATCTTGGGGCTCCGGCCTCGGGTCCCCTTCTAACCGGTTCTTCTTTGTTGGCAGCACTATTCAAGGCCCGGGAAGATGACGAACGACACCAAGAGAGTCGTCAGGACTGGCCTGACCAAATTATGCATCAACAAGTTGGCGCCATCCGTAGGACTCAAACAAACTATGCTTCGTGTATATATGTCCTAACAACTCATACTCATGTCATATCGGATACAAATAAGCCCACTCATTTATAATTTATTATTTACATAAAGAAGCGTCCTAATTTATGTAAGTAAGAAATGATAAAATATGGTTCCGTTGATTTACAATTATTTATTTTAAAATGGAGAGGCTCCCCAATCCATTCAACATAAAGAGATTATAAATCATCCTACTTAGGAATTTCCGATGCAATATGTGTACTCATATAACCTTCAAGGTGGTCAATGACATGATGATGCAGGTGCTCTAATAAGTATGGGATGAGTGTTTAAAACTCATCTTCAGAGAAGGGGAGTAAAACAATCAGGGGAGATCGACATAATGTTCAAAATAGTTGATGAGTACAAACCCAACGGTTTCAGTAAATAAGATAAAGGTCTTTATGAACGACTTAACATAGCAATTATCATATCAATCCTCCTATTAAAAGTCCCGCCCATACAAGACTTGTAATACTTAGATTCACACATAATTCCATGTAAACAAAACTGTGACGGGTTTCGTGTAAAACGATATTGTATAAGGTTATGAAAAAGTTTTAAAGACCATTGTATAATCTTTACAATCTTGAGAAATAAGTAAGACCATTATGCAACTCACAATGTCTGAGAAGTGAAATGAGACCATCGTGTAACTCACAATGTATGAGGTGGTTGGAATGAAAATCAAGTATGTATATAAATAGCATTTATATAGTAAAACATTGTTGTTTTTAAAGAATAAGCATGGCGCACGAAAAGTGTAAGACAATAACGAGTGAAGTAAGTTTCAAAAGAGAAAAAATTATTTATAGTCCTATGGTATAAATTCAACCTGAGTTCTCTATAACTAAATAAAATTAAATATACATAAGGGATGTAAGCATATATGTATATATGTATGTCATGTAAGCACGTAGTGTAAACAAGTAAGCAAGTAGTGAGTATGCAGATGAAAAAGTTTAATGTGATGCCATGTTTGTGAAAATAGTTATAGTCTAGGTAAAATATGCAACCTAGTTCTCTATAATCTGGCTTTGATACAAATCTGTAACACCCCCAAATTGGGTCGCAGCGGAAATGTGTCCGGGAGCATTACTTCATAATACCATTGCACAAGATGTGAGAGAACGACCTCTAATTAAGTTGTTTGATAAGTAATGTTTATAAAATTTATACTCTAATTCACATTAGATAAGCCAAGCATCTATTTCACCTGAGAAAAACATGCTTAAAAGTGTCAACATAAAGTTGGTGAGTTCATAGGTTTTTGTAAGTATAAATGATGAGTCAAAGATTTATAAAGTGTGTATGACTATTTCAATCCTTATAATAGTAACAAAAATATAGTATGAATTATCAAATGAGTGATTACGATTATACTAAGTTCATGACACCGAAACCTTAACCATAGTTCATGTTGTTACATGTGGTTACCATGTGGAGATGCCTCTTCCTTCCCAAAGACATAACTGAGTTGCCTCTTCCCTAACGGACCTACTAAGCCGCCTTTTCCTAAGAACCTACTAAGAACCTACTGGGTGCCTCTTCCCAAAGACATACGGGGTGCCTCTTCTCAAAGACATACGGGGTGTCTCTTCCTAAAGACATACTGGGTGCCTCTTCCCAAAGATATATTGGGTTAACGGTTACTTAGGCAATACATAAAAGTTTAAAGTAATTGTATCTATGTAGAGCAGTCAATGTATTTGTAAACATTTAAGGTGCTTGTGTCCATAAGTGATAACAAGTAATGTATCCCACCGAGAGATATGTAAATGAGTATGTAGCGAGTTTGTAATCAAGTTTGTAATGAGTATGTAAACAAGTTTGTAAATAAGTGTGTAAGTGATTTTTAAAAAAGTTGTAATTGTAACACCCTCAAATCTGAGCACGCAGCGGAATGTTTGAATATCCGAGGGCGTTACATTATTGGATCAATAGCACAAGATCTGGTGATACGGATTACATATCGTGTCGTTTGAAAAAAGATATTACATTGGATTACAAATACTCGTTAGTTACATAAAGCCCATGGCTTCAAATGTTAACAATATAAATAAAGATGTGGTTTAAAACGATTGTCCCCAAACCAAAGTGTAATAAGACCACCAAATCTTAAGTGTTGACTCCTTCAATTAGTGACTCCCAATGTATCATCGCACCTCGTGCCTATTGACTGAAAACTGCTTTAAAACGGTCAACATAAAGTTGGTGAATTCATAGGTTTATGTAAATCGATTGTAGGACCGCAAGATTTCCAAGTGTATGATTAAGCAACAATGCAAACATCATAAAAGTAATTACGTTTCCTAAGCTCATGACACTAAACGCTGACATATATGAATGCAAATATAAATTTGCCAACAGGTGTCCGTATTGATGTGATAACCAGCAAACACCCAGATTCGTCTGGTATGCGTTCCTGTTACCGTGATAGCTAGTCACCCGAACGGCGGATTTGTCATTCCCTCTTAATAGATTATCACATTTCATTCGCGCCCACAACAATGTATTCCCTATTCATCTATGCAAATTAAGTTCATGTTCTATGGACATAATAGTTTGGTTACTTAGGCAAACACGTTAATCATGGTATTAAAATGTACACTTGCGTCCAATTTTGTAAAATTAAGCATGTGTTCTCACCCCAAGGATTAAATCATTTAAATAATTGTAAAACATGGGGCTATGAACTCACCTTTGCGGTAGTTCTCGAATGATATTAATATCCCACAGTACAAGCAAGGGATTCACGCGTCAAGTACTCTAAGTAAGTAACATCGGTCAAGTCTTAGTTTTACACAGTTATGCTAACGCTCTTTGTATAAACTAAATTTCATTTTAAGTTTATATATACCGTTATCACTTGTGTGGTGATGCACAGGATTATTGTATTTATAATTTCGATAGTTCTCGAGAAACGTGAAATCATCGTTAATAAATATACTTATTTATTTCGTCGTTAAGTAAACCCGTTTAATGTCCGAATATCTTAAGGTTCGACCATTATGTTAAGTGTTTCGTTAATTCACTTTTGTTCACAAATACACCCTTAAGTTTCTTATAAATACAAAACAGCCCCTGGGTTTATTAGTATACTTTATTTACATTTTAAACCCCCAAGTTTCATTATTACATAAGTAGTCCTTTTAAGTTTACAAAATTGTAATTTAGGTCTTTATAGTTACACTTTAGTCCCTATGTTTTTAGAAAGTTCAAAACAGTCCCTGGAGTTATCACAATTTCGAAAGTGACAAAATTAATCCCTTAAGTTTCGAATTGTACACTTTTAGTCCCTCAATTTGCGAAAATAGCATATTAGCTCCAAATAAAACTCAACAAGTGGCATTTCTTTTTGTTAAGTTCAATTAAGTGATAAAAGCTGTTTCGGCTTTTAAATAAGCTCATCGAGCTTATTTTTGGCTTAACGGGCCTTATTGGGCCCGTTAAGGTCCGTTTAGCATTTTAATAGTCCGTTATGGTTTTAATAAGTCTAAGGTTCCTCAATAAGCTTAGTGGGGCCGGATAAGCTGTAAATAAGCTCGGGGAGCTTATTATGGCTTATTTCGAGCTTATTGGGCCCGTAAGCCCAATAGCTTAACCCGATACACCCTTCTAGGCTTCCCTTGGCCTTTTAGCTTATTTCCTATACGTTTCAACTTAGTTTATTCTGTCTCGGTTTCAGCTTATTTGAAATAAGCCAATAAGCACTTGTTAATGGGCTTTCGGGCCCATTAATGACCCGAAAGGTTTTAAATCTATTTGGTTAGGCCCATTGAGGTCCAATAACTTTGTTTTAGTCCGTTAAGCACTTGGAAGGTTAGTTTGCTTATTTAGCTTATTCGATAAGCTAATAAGCCCACTGTTGGGCCTATTGGGCCTAAACGAGACCCGATAGTCCTCCTAGGCTTTTAGATTATTCCCCTATGAGTCCATTAAGTACATTAAGGTTCAATAAGCTTATTGAGTACTCATAAGGTCACCAATAAGCGATCCAAGCTTATTGTGAGCTTATCCCTTTACGTTGGGCCCGTTAATGGGTTTGAAGGCCCATTAAGGGTCGGTAGTTCTCGATGGAAATACTATGTCTAAGTTGAGTCACCATGTCATTTCAAGCTCTTATAAATGTTCGAATGGCTTATTAATAAGCCGTGGCTTATTACACGTGCCTTATTGGGTTCGTTAGGCCTCCATAATGGACCGTTAAGTCCATTAAGGGTCTTTGGTGTTGCTTCTTCTAAGTATCTTTAGGTCCTATTGGAAACTAATAAGCGCTCCTTTGTATCTATAATCAAGCTCGTAGAGCTTATTTATAAGCCGAAAGCTTATGGGCTATGGCCTATTGGGCCTGTTGGGCCCGTGTGTGGGTCGCATGGGTTTAACGAAACTACAAGTGACCCGTTAAGCTTTCTAGTGTTTCTTAGGGCTCGTTAGTATGCTAGTAACCGATGTGAGCTTATTCTACATGTGTAAGGGTCGGGTTCGCCACATGCATACGTTGGATAAGGTCGAATGCACGTTCCCTAGCCTTAGTGTTACGTTTACAACGAAAGTTTACGTATAGACTTCTTACATTTTCGTGCATAAGGTTCTTGTTCACGTCGAGGCCCGCGTTTCTATATAAACGAAATGTTGTTAAGGTCTTGCTTGTTAATATGTTACGTGTTACATGTTTCCTATGTATTTTAAATCACCACACAAGTTGTTATACGCAATAGCATTGCGTATAACACGTTCATTTGAAATTTACGTGTGTTTTCTTTAGTTATCCCACTATTTATGTATTCAAACGCGACATGAGAAAATAGTTAGCAAAGTATCATGTATAATAAGAACGTACTTGGGTTTCGACATTGTGACTTACAAAGAGTCCTTAGTGTAGTGTGTTGCGTGTTTGGAAGTGTAGAGTGCTAAACCGAATGTATTACCGATCGATTCAACACCCAATGTACGAATCTCTTACCTTCGTGCCGCGTTCCTATGCACTTGTATATGACCCTTCGTGTCGTTTGTAGGTTCGAACAAAGTGGGGAGGGTATTCGTTGTGGGATATGACCCAGAATGAAAGAATGAAAGTGTATGTTTTATTGTTTGAGTGTAGGAGAGTTGTTAGTGTGTAAAATGTACATAGTGTGAGTGTGTATTTTATAGGCAATGAAGCTAGTTGTTCTCTCTAGTTCCCAAACTAATACCAAACAGGCTCACTAACTAGTGGTTTAGTGTAGTTTTTAGTTTAACTACACATTGTTTTGGGTTAAACCACTCAAGTACCATCTGTCTTAATTACACATATATGTACAGGTAGACTGAGATTCATGAAATCTTGTGATTTGTGTGTTTGTGGACACTTAGCCGTGGCCTAGTGGGTAAAGAGAAAGGAATGGTTACTAAACCATTGGTTATTTGGCTAATGGGGGGACATTAAGTACATAGTTTAATTACCTAAGCAATGTACTAGTACTATGAAAGATCATTAGGAAGATTTTTGCTAGCTAATACCCAAGGGACGAATTTTTAGGGGTTTATCTTGCCCACATTCGGCTAACATAAGCCCTTAACACAAGGTTTGTATAAATTTAGAGCTTAAGGATAAAAAGTGGGTATTGGTTTGAGTCTAGGTAAGTCTATGTATTTTCGTGGTACGTCCAAATGTATTTTATTGCGACTCGTAACCCTTTTACGTGACTAATAAAAATAAAATATGCAAAGTACATAATTATCTTCCTAGAAATTATATATTACTTGGTGGATGTAAACCTCAATTTATTTTATGACCGTTTACATTAATTGATTATTTCTAGTCTACGCGGTTTAGCTTAAAGTAAACATTAAAGTAAACGCGTATCGGACACATGTGTGAACGAGTATGTAAACAAGTTGTGAAATAAAGAATGTAAACCAGTAAGTAAACAAGTTGTAAGGAGTTGAAATCCATAATGTAAACAAGTTTGTAAATGAGCATGTTTCTCACCCCAAAAGTGATAAAGTACGTATAAAATGAGTAAAACATGGGGCTATAAACTCACCGTTAAGCGAAAGATCGATAAACGCAGAAGTGGCGTCAAGAATGCCACGTATCCAAACGCTCCTAAGTATCACCTAAAAGAAATGGTGCCTTAGTATGGAAAATTAAAACTCACACAACGGAAAAAAACACAAGATATAAGGAAATACTCATGATACGGTATGGCGACCTATTAGTTCTTTCATCTAAGTTTATCTAATCCAAACACCCCGTTATGATATGTTTTAAACTAATCTTATATGTTAAGTAGGTTTTACCCCTTAATCAACATTTTCATAATTTCATTAATATATATTAATCCGTTTTAAACTACGCCTCTATATAAATTTTGGCCCTTACCCCGCCTTAATTGACCTCTAACTCAAAATTCGTAAAAGGTATAGACATGAGGTTTTCGACTCAAACAAGCCATTAGACTCTAGTTTACTTATATTACAAGAGAATTAACCTAAAGTGATCAGATCCTAAGTGAAATTATCATTTTACCCTTAAGTACCAAATCTGATTATTTGAAACGTTTTCCCGCTCCACCGTTTTCCACATAATTCCCATTTTACAACTCCGTTTGACCCAAAAAGAATGATCATGTCTAAGTTTATCTAATTCCTACAGGTTTGACTTGGAAAATGAGGTACTGAGTATGGAAACATCTGGACTTAAATTCATTTGAATATCTGGGCAAAATATCTAGTTATTCTAGCCATCTTGGTCGTAACTCATTCATCCAGAATGGTTACGGCTTTATCCAAAGAACAACATGGTCCTCATATGTTGTACCCTTCCCCCATGTAAAAACCCAGTAGTCTCTAGTTCAAAAATTATCCATTTTAGGTCAAACAATTTGCCTAGTAAATTATGGGTTCGTTTTTAAGACTAGCTCGCTAATTTAGACGTATATCACTCATCCGGAGGAGATACGACTCCATTTAATTATTCATATAGACATGAGATTGTAACCTATCCATTTATGTAAAGATACAGTAGGCTCTAAGCCAAAAATATTCCATAATGAGTCAAACTATCGGTACTAAATTTCCTAAGTGCACAATAAAATTAGTTTCACTAATTCGATCATATCTTGGTCATCCGGATGAGTTACGGCCCCATACAACTCGCCACTTATACCGTAGACAATTATATACCCAACCAAACCATAAAATCACAGATCTTAAGCCAAATATATTTCAACAACACTCCCGCCACCTGCTGTCCAATTTTAATATTCCACCAACTTTCAATCAAACAACCTAACTAGTGTTTCTATCATCCTAACAACCTTCTAATGCCATACCCATCAACATGAGTCCCTCACAAACACAAATACACATCAAACTCAGAAATCATTAAATAAAAATAATGAAGTATAATGTGAAATAAACTAACACAGGAAGATTAGGGCTTACTAGAATATAGATCAAACATAATGGAAGACACACCCTCCCTATGGGGCATGTTTGGTTCGAACCCAACAAGATACCAAGACCACAACTCCTAGATGATCTTAAACACAATCAAATCCTTCCACTAACACTTTAACTTCAGCCCACAAGTTCCTTTTCATAAGATTTTTCACAACTTCTTCAATACTTTGATTCAAAGCTTGAATCTTTGCATATGGCCTTGGTCGATGATTCTAACAACAAGATGATGGTTGCATGAGGGATTTTTAGTGATGGTGATGGTGAGGTGGTTTAGGTGGCGGCTGTGCCGTGGTGGTGGTGGTGTTTTTCGGCACCGAAAATAGGGAGGAGAGGAAGGAGAGAGTAATAAGTGGAGGCTAGGTTTTTTTGAGTGTTAGGGTTTGAAAAAAATGAGAGAAACCCTAATGTGCATCTTATTTATACTCAAAAGTAATAAAACAAGTGTAAGGTGCACAATAGTTGAGGGGTGATGGTGTAAATTTATTCACATGGGTCTTTACTGTAATTTTTGTATTAATACGGCTCGGGACTCGTTCAGGTTTGATAACTTTTGATCGAGGACCGAAAATATGTGTCGTTGTGTTTAAAATAGTTTTTCTATGAAAAATGAGTATTTACAATACTAGTATTTTATAAATGTTTTATAAAATTTATTTAAAATGATTGTTATTTATTGGGTAGTCATCGGGTATCACGGGTACGCTTTGTCCGTAAAATAAAACGTTAACTTGAATATTCGCGTTTTTAACACACGTTTTTTAATAAAATGTTAAATAATTTATTAAATATTTTTATTAAAAAATTGTGATATTTAAATATAAATTTAATTATTATCGTGTCGGTATACGTTGTGTGCGGTTTTTCACAATTTGCGAGATTTGTTCTCGTTTTTAAGTCAAAAGAGTTCGAAAATGTTCAAAAGTGAAATAATTGATAATAAGTATAATTTATTATTATAATAAGTTTGGAAAAATACCGGTTGTTACAAATGCTCGCTCCTAGATCTGCCAGTCATTTTTTTATAGATAAAGGACCGATAAGACATAGCAAGGTAAAAATTCTCGGGTCTCCTTCCTTTTAAGGTAAGCTCCTTTAGACGACAGCTAAGCATTCTTCACTAAGTTTGACTAAAGAAGCTGCGTTTTATAGTTTTTCCTTATGTGGGAGAAAGTCGTTGAGAACTTTAGCTCCCTTTGGCATGTGAATCATAGCTTTTAAAAACGGAAAAATTGATATGTATATGCTTAAAGATTGACAAGAACTTTTCGTCCTCGTCATCCTTCTTTTTCTTCTTTAGCAGTGATGGGAATGAACGTTGGATGACTTAGAAGGATGGTAGAGGGTGGAGGACTGAGGATTTTTGTGGTTAAGAGAGGTTGGGTTTTCCTCTTCAGTTGGCACTTCCCCTTCAGTCGTTGTTTTATCATTCATGACGGGCATTGGGTTTGGTTGGTTTGAGTATGGAGGATCGCAGGTGGTGATCCCCGGTCTAGTTGTTATATCTAATGTTGTAGGTATTTCTTTGCCATATCCTAAAGTTGCAAGGATTTAAGAAACTGGTTATGCACTTCATTACATTGTTCATTGAGCATTTCTCCTAATCCTTTTAAGTGGAGATTCTTTTCAAACATAAAGTTAGCTAACTTATCCTGAAATTGTCTTCTAATTTCCCAATCGGGGCCTTCTTCTCCATCCATCCTCTTCCTTATGTTGCCCTATGGATGTGAGTCATCATTTTGATAGAATCTCAAAAGAGATGGATCATTAAAGATGTATCCTCCAGACAGGCACAACTGTTGTGCGATTTTTCAGAGTAACATTCATCAGCTTCGTGTGCGCCTCCACAAATGTCACATATGAGGTATGGATTCCTCAAGCTTTTTCCTCCGGTCAGAGTTGTGAGGTAGGAGAGTTTTTTACGAGCTGCTTTTAGACGCCACTTGAAAGTGGGTTTTATTATCATTGAAATAGAGCATATTTGCATGATTTTGGGGGTTAAATGAACCCAAAAAAATGTATAAAATAACACCTTATTAAATATCCCTACACTTGGTATCTACTTATCCTCAAGCATATGAGCTTCTCTACCTAATAAATAGCAAAGTTGGGGGCAATTTAACTTACTATGTAAAGATAATTTATGGTACAACCAGATCAACCTTGTAATAAAAGCATGTAAATTATATACTATCACCTCACATAAGTGTTTGAATTCTCTCTTTCTCTCAGGTGTATAATGATGAAATTTTATTGGTTTAAATTTAAATGAATTATATAAAGTTAAGTGTAAACTTATAAGTTTGGTTCAGTTTTCTTTGGTTCGGTTTAGTTTTGGTTTCGGTTTATTCGGGTATTACCTGAACCATGAACACCCCTAACTTTTTGATATAAGTTTGTCAAGTTTCATAGTTCATTAAGAAAAGTTTTGTTTTAATAATTAGATATTTAAGATCTTTTAAATAATAATAAAAAAAATTAAAAAATGGGTCACTTGGTGACCAACATTAGAGTTATATTTCAAAATCGATTTTTTTATTGACCAATATAAATTCAAAATAGAATTGTTTTAGTCAAACTATTAATAAATTCGATTATTAAATTTGATAAAGAAGAAAAACTATAAAAAAAATTAGATGCAAATTGATGGTAAATAAACACAGATTGCTTGATAAAATTCACATTCAAACCAAAAACTTTATAAAAATTGTTAATACAAATATAAAAACGTTTATTTTATTTTACGATCTTTTCATGTTTTGTTGATAACAATTAGTAAAATCTATATGAGAGTAAACTACTTTGATTTACAAGTAAAATATGCAAACAATTATTTACATCATGGATAACATCATCATTTGCAACATATCTTAGGGCAATCTTACAAGATTGCACATGATCTCTCAAGATTTTGCAAATCAAAATTCGGATTTTGTTACTGTGCGTTGGTTCTGTTGTGGTATACTAGCTGGTTCTGTTCTGCAACAGAACCGGCGGAACCGGGCTACAGTACAGGTTTTGGCTATAAATACCAAGCCATTTCTCATGTTTCACTAACCTCTTTCCAACTTGAAATCCTCTAATCTACTGATCATTCTCTCTATTCTTGCATAGTTTTATTTAGCATTTTGTAGGTAATTCTCTTCAAAGAAGAAATTGCCAAACACCCCTTTGAGACGATCAAGTTCTAAGAATCTTGTTTCGCATCTCCATAGCATCTTCAAGTTCACATTGCTGAATCTTGTACATCATTTAGTAGTTGTAGTTATATTCATCATCATTGTAAATCAAGTGTAGTATTGTTGGGTTGATTCTACCGTGTGAAGAATCCGGTATTTAGCTTTGTACCGTTAAAAGGTGTAAGCAACGTTGTGAGGCTTCTCCGCCGGTTAAAGGAGATTGGTGACTAGTGTTTACGAACTCTCGAGTAGGTGACTCGGGGAGTGGAGTAGGGCAAGGAAGGTGTCCTTGTAGCCGAACCACTATAAATACTTGTGTCTTGGTTAAATCTTTCTAACTCTTACTCTTACTTGCTTTGTTTCTCATACATCAAACATCGATATTGTGGAACTTCACATAAGATCACAACAAAATTTTTGAAAAATACATTTTAAAACAAGAAAACTATTCAATCCTCTCCCATTCTAGTTTTCAACAATTGGTATCAAGAGCAAGGTTATCAAAGCATTTTAAAATATATTGTATTTTAAAGCTTTAAAACGATCATGGATTTGGAAAACTACAAAGAGGGTAAATATATGCAACGACCACCTCTCTTTGAGGCTAATTGCTTTATATATATTGGAAAACCCGTTTTGAAACTTATGTGAAGTCTAAAGATATTGATCTTTGGTATATTATTAATAGTTTATGGTAACTACAAACCTACCATCAAAGGATAAAGATGCAAGTATTGATCAACACTTATGAAAAATTTGATGAAAACCATAAGAAAATGATTTCCAAAAATGATGAAGCAAAAATGGTTTTATACAATGCTTTACCCAAAAGAATATGAAAGAATTTTCATGTGCGATACGGCTCAAGATATTTGGAAATCCTTAATAATTACCCATCAAGGTAACAAACAAATTAAGGATAATAAAATAGACCTATTTGTTTCAAAAATTAGTGAAGAATTCATATCTCATTTTGTATGATGAAACTACTGAAATGTGCTTTGCTAGATTATTAATACTATTATAACATCACTATAAGAAGAATACATTATCACGTATGATGAATCCTTTTCCAAGTCGTAATCATGTTTAGGAAATTCTTGAGGCTCTTCCCATAAAATGTCGGCCGTAGGTGACATCAATAAAAAATCCAAGGACTTAATCAACACTAACTTTAGATGACTTATATCGGGCAATCTAAAGGTTTATGAAGTAGTACTTGAAAAGGACTCGGAGATCTCTGAGAGCAAGAAAGAAAAGTATAAATCACTTGCTCTCAAAGCAAGAAAGGTCCTAAGTGAAGAAGAAGCAACTTCTTCGGATAGCAATGATGAAGAATACGTCATGGCAGTAAGGGATTTCAAAAAATTCTTTAGAAGAAGAGGAAAGTTTGTCCGCCAACCTCATGACGACAAAAAGAACTTTCGAAAGTAAAAGAAGACAAAAGGAGAAAAGATTATCGAAGATTGTTTCCAGTGGGAAAATTCCAAAGTCACATCATTAGTGGATTGTCCCAAAAACTCCTTTTAATGATCAAAATGTGTTCGTTTTTCGTTGATGGAGCGATAGTGAAAAGACCAGGACGAGATTTTCTCATGGCACATGAAACTAATGAGGTACTATCCGATACTCCTTACTATAGTAGTTCTTCATTAGATAATGAATCATGGCAAAATGAATATGATAAACTTTGCAAAATTAGTCTTAGGATCATTAACAAAAACAAACATCTAAAAGCTAAAGATAATTTATGGCACAACCAGATCAACCTTGTAATAAAAGCACGTAAATTATATATTATCACCTCTCATAAGTGTTTGAATTCTCTCTTTCTCTCAGGTGTATAATGATGAAATTTTATTGGTTTAAATTTAAATGAATTATATAAAGTTAAGTGTAAACTTATAAGTTTGGTTCAGTTTTCTTTGGTTCGGTTTAGTTTTGGTTTCAGTTTATTCGGGTATTACCTGAACCATGAACACCCCTAACTTTTTAATATAAGTTTGTCAAGTTTCATAGTTCATTAAGAAAAGTTTTGTTTTAATAATTAGATATTTAAGATCTTTTAAATAATAATAAAAAAATAAAAAAATAGGTCAATTGGTGACCAACATTAGAGTTATATTTCAAAATCGAGTTTTTTTATTGACCAATATAAATTCAAAATAGAATTGTTTTAGTCAAACTATTAATAAATTCGATTATTAAATTTGATAAAGAAGAAAAACGATAAAAAAATTAGATGCAAATTGACGGTAAATAAACACAGATTGCTTGATAAAATTCACATTCAAACCAAAAACTTTATAAAAATTGTTAATACAAATAAACTGATAAAAACATTTATTTTATTTTACGATCTTTTCATGTTTTGTTGATAACAATTAGTAAAATCTGTATGAGAGTAAACTACTTAAACTAACACATAAATATTACTTTTCTATTTTTAGCATTACTTTGAATTACAAGTAAAATATGCAAACCATTATTTACATCATGGATAACATCATCATTTGCAGCATATCTTAAGACAATCTTACAAGATTACACATGATCTCTCAAGATTTTACAAATCAAAATTCAGATTTTATTACTATGCGCCGGTTCTGTTGTGGTATACTGGTCGGTTCTGTTCTGCAAGAGAATCGGCGGAACCGGGCTACAGTACATGTTTTGGCTATAAATACCAAGCCATTTCTCATGTTTCATTCACCTTTTTCCAACTTGAAATCCTCTAATCTACTGATCATTCTTTCTATTCTTGCATAGTTTTATTTAGCATTTTGTAGTAATTATCTTCAAAGAAGAAATTTCCAAACACCCCTTTAAGACGATCAAGTTCCAAAAATCTTGTTTCGCATCTCTATAGCATCTTCAAGTTCACACTGTTAAATCTTGTATATCATTTAGTAGTTGTAGTTGTATTCATCATCATTGTAAAGCAAGTGTAGTGTTGTTGGGTTCATTCTACCATGTGAAGAATCCGGTATTTAGCTTTGTACCTTTAAAAGGTGTAAGCAACGTTGTGAGGCTTCTCCGCAGGTTAAATAAGATTGGTGACTAGTGTTTACGAACTCTCGAGTAGGTGACTCGGGGAGTGAAGTAGGGCAAGGAAGGTGTCCTTGTAGCCGAACCACTATAAATACATGTGTCTTGGTTGAATCTTTCTAACTCTTATTCTTACTTGCTTTATTTCCCATTCATCAAACATCAATATTGTGCAAACTTTACATAAGATCATAATAAAATTTCGAAAAATACATTTTAAAACAAGAAAACTATTCAACCCCCCCCCCCCCCCTTCTAGTTTTCCACAATTGGTATCAAGAGCAAGGTTACCAACGTTTTTAAAAATAAATTTATTTTTAAATCTTAAACGATAGGATTTGAAACACAAAGAGGGTACATTCAATGGCAATGACCACTCTCTTTGAGGCCTAATTGCTTTATATATTGGAAAAAAAAATTTCGTTGTTTGAAACTTATGGAAGGTCTAAGATATTGATCTTTGGCATATTTATAGTTATGGTAATTACAAACCTACCACAAAGATAAAGAATAGTAAGATGTAAGCACACTTTATGGAAAAATTGATGAAATCCAATACGAAAATAGAAGCAAAAATGGTTTTATACAATGTTTTACCCAAAAAGGAATATGAAATAATTTTTATGGGCGATACGGCTTAAGATATTTAGAAATCTTTAATAATTACCCATCAAGGTAACAAACAAGTTAAGGATAACAAAATAGATCTATTTGTTCAAAAATATGAAGAATTCATTATCTCGGATGATGAAACTATTGATTGTGCTTTTGCTAGATTTAATACTATTATTACATCACTAAAAGCACTTGATGAATCCTTTTCAAGTCGTAATCATGCTAGGAAATTCTTGTGGGCTTTTCCCACTAAATGGTGTCCGAAGGTTATGGCAATAGAAGAATCCAAGGACCTATCAACACTACCTCTAGACGAGCTTATCGGCAATCTAAAAGTTTATGAGGTAGTACTTGAAAAGGACTCGGAGATCTCTAAGAGCAAGTAAGAAAAGTACAAATCTCTTGCTCTCAAAGCAAGAAAAGTCCTAAGTGAAGAAGAAGCAACCTCTTCGGATAGCAATGATGAAGAATACGCCATGACGGTAAGAGATTTCGAAAAATTCTTTAGAAGAAGATGAACGTTTGTTCGCCAACCTCATGACAACAAAAAGAACCTCCGGAAAGTAAAAGAAGACAAAAAGGAGAATGATGATCGAATATGTTTCAAGTGTGGAGATCCAAATCACTTCATTAGTAATTGTCCCCAAATCTCCTTTAGTGATCAAAAGGCGTTCGTTGTCGGTTGTTGGAGCGATAGCGAAGAAGACAAGGACGAAATTTGTCTCATGACGCATGACATTAATGAGGTACTATCCGATACTCCTTACTATAGTAGTTCATCTTTAGATAATGAATCATGACAAATTGAGTATGATAAACTATGTAAAATTAGTCTTAGGATTATCAACAAAAACAAACAACTGAAGGCAAAAAATGAAGTACTAAAAAGGAGGCTTGTGAACTAAAAACAAAAGTAGAACAACTAGAAAGAAACAAGGAGATTAGCCTTGAATGTGAGTCATGTATCAACCTTCAATCTAAAATTAGCTCACTAACTTTAAAACTAGTTAGTTTAAAAAATAGTAGTTCATCTTTGCAAAAAAATGCTTGAAATGCAAAAACCACCAAAAGATAAATAAATAGGATACACAGATGACATAGCTTTTACTAGCAATACGAAACCAAAAAAGTTGGTTCCTAAAAATGTTGAAATGCCCTCTATAGAACCGGCATTGCCGGTTCCCTCTGCACGAGAACCGGTTAGTTCTAACGAACAGAACCGACTCTCTGCAACAAAAATAGAAAATGCAAAGAATGAAGGAACCAACATTTTAAAGAAAAATGACTCCGCGTTAATAACTAGAAAGTCTGCTTTAAACATTTCTAAGAATGTCAAACAACCAACAATCTTAAAACTAGGCTAAGGGCTTGGAAAAAGTAAAATCCAAACACACCCTAAAACGCCCATAAGAACTCCAACACACTATATCCTAAAAGCAACTATCATCAAGTTGGTTGGAGCCATGGAACAGAACAAGAATATCAGTTCCAACCTACTATGTTTAACCAATGGGGTCATTATCCTCCATATCCATACATGAGCACCTAACTGTATGTTATAAACTCCAACGACACATGAGATTATTAAAGGACCGAATGCTTGAGTTTTTCATTACGAATTTAGGTACTTAAAAGTCAAAATTAAGAACCGGATGAAAAGATCAAGGATAAAGGGTGCTCAAGGACACATGACGTCCCGCCAGCAACCCCCCCCCTCCACCGCCTCCAGCCTCACCCAAAAAAAAACCAAAGATCTCTTCTCATCCTATAAGTCTATAGACAGAGGTAATATGGTGTTTGGTAGCAACACTAAAAGTAAGATCGTTGGAAAAGGTACAATCACTCATAACTCTCTCACTATTCATGATGTTAGTCACGTAGAAAATTTAGGTTTTAATTTACTTAGTATAGGGAAAATATGCGATAAAAATGCAAAGTGCTATTTAGCGAAACCAGTAGCGAAATAATTAAAGACGGCATTACCATAAGAAGAGGAATTAGGAAAAATGGTCTTTACATAATGACAATGGGAAACTCTCCAAAAGATAGTCTTTGTCTAACCTTAATAGATGATACTTTGACCTTATGGCATTGAAGATTGGGTCACTCCAATATGCGACTTATACAATCGCTATCATCTAAAGAGCTTGTTACGAATTTGCCTAAACTAAAATTTGAAAGTCATTTTTGTGATGCTTGTAATATTGGAAAACAAGTACACACAAGTCATAAACCTAAAAATATGGTTTCAACCACTAAATGTCTAGAACTTTTACACATGGACTTGTTTGGTCCGTCGGCCATTCAAAGTTACAGAGGAAAATTCTACACTTTGGGTCATCATCGACGACTACTCAAGATATACATGGACAAGATTTTTAAAACACAAAAATAAAGCTTTTGGCCATTTTTAAATCTTAAGTAAAAAGATTCAAGTTCGAAAGGGTTTCCCCATAATATCAATTCGTACGGATCATTGTCGAGAATTTGATAATGAAGTATAATTTAGAGCTTTTTGTGATGCTAATGGTATCACTCATAACTTTTTGGCTACACGTACTCCACAATCAAATAGGGTGGTAGAACGTAAAAAATCGGACCTTACAAGAAATGAGTAGAACAATGCTTAATGAACAATCAATTACTCAAAAATTTTGGTGTAACACTGTCGACACCTCCACTTATATCTTAAATATGATTCTTATTAGACATTTTGTTAGAAAAACTCCTTATGAGCTTTTCTGTTGATCCCACGCCTTGATTGATTCTTTATGATATAAAGAGTTTGTTACCTTGGAAGAATCCAAAATAACAAAGATTGAGACTTTGTATGTATACCAAAGTGTATGTGAAATCTACACTTTGATACTCTAGAGAAATTTGTTAACAGAACAGTAATGAACACTAACACACAATGAACACAAAAATCACTGCTTCAATATTATTAACTAATACGAATACTCTTGAAGTACTGGGGTTACAAACCTTGAAGCTATTACAATTTCTCTCTAAATGTATCTCTAAAAGTTCTATCTATCACTACTCTAGGGATCTCCTTTTATAGAAATACAAGGAGCCCTTTACAAATATATCTGCCTATCTATTAGGATCAGTTACAATTCAAAACTAAATATCCCGAAATACTCTCCATGCATTCTTATCTTCAGTTCATCAGCATTGACCATTTAGCAGTACAAACTCCTTCAACTAGCAGTATTAAATAACATTGACAGTTCTAACTTAATACTGGCAGTACTAACTTTGTACTGGCAGTACTAACTCCTTTAGTACTGTTATTTTAAAGTTTTTGGTAGTAAATGTTTTATCCTTAACACTAATGACTATCTCACAAAATTCGACCCTAAATCCACCGAAGGTATATTCCTCGTATATTCACCTAATAGTGAAGCTTACATTATTCTAAACAAGGAAACCATGAGAATCAAAGAATCTCTTAATGTGAAATTCGACCAAAGTCCTCCTCCTAAGTCACCACCTTTAGAAGATGATGATGTGCTTGAATGTGAAATTATAGAAAACCAAGAAAAAGACTTAGAAATCAATGATAATGAACCATCTAACAAAGAAATCATAAACATCAAAGAATCTAAAGATCATCCCTTAGACACCTTCATAGGTAATCTAAATGAATGAACCTTAAGATCTCAAGTTCAAAATCAAAGTAATTTCTTTTGTTTTGTTTCCTTCGTAGAACCTAAAAACATAAAAGAATCCATACAAGATGAAAGTTGGACTATGGCTATGCAAGAAGAACTAAATCAATTTAAAACAAATGACGTTTGGAGTCTTATCCCTCCTCCCAAAAATCAAACTATCATAGGTACAAAATGGGTCTTTAAACAAAAATAGTGTTGTGTCTAGAAATAAAGCTCGACTTGTTGCTCAAGGATACAATCAACAAGAAGGAATAGATTTTAATGAAACCTATGCTCTCGTAGCAAGATTAGAATCTATAATAATCCTTCTTGCATATTCTTGTGCACATGACTTCAAGCTTTATCAAATGGATGTCAAAAGTGCATTCCTAAACAGTTTTATAAATGAAGAAGTCTATGTTGCTCAACCTCCAGACTTTGTTGATTTTAATAAACCCAATCATGTCTTTAAACTCAAAAAGGCTCTTTACGATCTTAAATAAGCACCCAAAGCTTGGTAAGATAGATGATAAGTGTAAAATACACATATTCGTTTGTTCCTAAAATGACCCAATTAAACCCAAAACAGACCAAAAATGGCAAAAATATGCTTGTATTTGTGT
>BQNB010013486.1:0-77056 GCA_026074375.1 Tanacetum coccineum | reverse complement strand
TTTTAAAAGAATGAATAAACTTGTGAAGGGAAACCTTGTAAGAGGTCTTCCTTTAAAGACTTTTGAAAATGACTATACTTGTGTTGCTTAACCATTACAGATGTTGCATATGGACTTATTTGGACCAACATCTGTAAGGAGTATCAACCAAAAGACCTATTGTCTTGTAATGACTGATGACTTTAGTAGGTTTAGCTGGGTTTTCTTCTTAGCCACTAAGAGTGAAACTAGTGGGATTCCTAAGAAATTTATAACAGAAATAGAAAACCAATTAAACCATAAGGTTAACGTAATTAGGTCTGATAATGGGACAGAATTCAAAAACAGGAAAATGGATGAATTCTGTGGGCAAAAAGGGATAAAAAGGGAATATAGTGTTTCCAGAACTCCACAACAAAATGGAGTTGTTGAGAGAAAGAATAGGACCCTGATTGAGGCTGCTAGGAATATGCTAGCAGACTCACTTCTACCTATAATATTTTGGGTTGAAGCAGTTAATACTGCTTGTTATGTCCTGAATAGGGTTCTAGTGACCAAGCCTTATAACAAGACACCCTATGAACTTATTATTGGCAGAGCACCAAGCATAAGTTTCATGAGACCTTTTGGATGTCCTGTTACTATTCTAAATACCCTAGACCCTTTAGGCAAGTTTGATGAGAAGGCTGAGGAAGGGTTTTTAGTTGGGTACTCTGTATATAGCAAGGTTTTTAGGGTATTTAATACTAAAACCGGAAAAGTTGAAGAGAATCTGCATGTAAACTTTCTTGAAAATAAACCAAATGTGTAGGACAAGGACCTAACTGGCTTTTTAACATTGATTCCCTTAACAAATTCTAATAATTACCCTCAACGAATTGCCTGCAGGAATCAAACTAACAAAATACGAGGTCCACAAGAAGCTAATGGTAATACAAGGTTTGAAAGCAAGTGTTGATGATAGACAATCTGAAGAAAAGAATATGTCTACTCAACAATATGTTGTGTTCCTATTATGGTCTTCTATCTCTTTAAGCTACAAGAGCTCAGATGACAAGGCTGAGGATGATACAGTTGATGATGATGCTTGTAAAAAGACTATACAAGAACCAGCAAGTGAGTATGATCAAGCCTTGAAGAATGTTCTTGATAAGATGATGGATCAAGAGAAGGAGGCTACAGAGCAATCAGATGCTATTAGAAAAGAGTTTGAAGCTCAGTGTGATAGCCAGCTTCTTCAGGAGAAGATTACTAGAGCTAGCAGTACTAACAGTTTTAATATTGTTAGCACACCAGTTAATACTGCTAGTGCATCCAAGACTTTTAGACCTGTTGGATCATCAAGTGGACTATCATTTGTTCCTTTTGGTGGATCATTTCCTATTGATGTTGGTAATCTTCCTCATGATCCTCTAATTCCTGAATTGGAGGATACTGTTGAAATTCAAAGTAATGGCATTTTTGGCAATGCTTACGATGATCATAACTTGGAAACTCTCAATACTCCTTATGCTAATCAAAGTGTGGGTACAGATGCTGATTTCAACAACATGGAACCTTCCACTATTGTTTGTCCTATTCCCACAACTAGAGTACACTCTACTCATCCTAAAGCTCATATTATTGGGGATCCAAAGTCAGTAGTACAAACAAGGGGCATGACAAAGAAGAATTCTGGAGAGCATGCTATGATTAGCTACATCCAAAAGCAGAGAAGGACAAATCACAAAGATTTCCAGAACTGTTTATTTGCTTCTTTCCTTTCTCAACATGAACCCATAAAGATATCTCAAGCCCTTGATGATGAAAGTTGGGTTGAAGCAATGCAAGAGGAGCTGCTTCAGTTCAAGATTCAGAAGGTTTGGACACTAGTTGACTTACCTAGTGGCAAAAAGGCTATTGGTACAAAGTGGTGTATAGAAATAAGAAAGATGAAAGGGGAATAGTAAACAAAGCTTGACTGGTAGTATAAGGGTATAAACAAGAAGAAGGCATTGATTATGAAGAGGTTTTTGCTCCTGTTACTAGGGTTGAAGCAATCAGGTTATTTTTGGCTTTTGCATCATTTATGAATTTTCTTGTGTACCAGATGGATGTTAAAATTGCTTTTCTCTATGGCACTTTTAAAAAGGAGGTATATGTTTGCCAACCTCCTGGTTTTGTGGATCCAAAATTTATAGAAAAAGTCTACAAAGTGGAGAAAGCCTTATATGGTCTACATTAAGGTCCTAAAGCTTGGTATGAGACACTCTCTACCTATCTGTTGGATAATAGATTTCACAGGGGACAAATTGACAAGACTTTGTTCATAAAGAGACTCAAGGGTGATATTCTACTGGTTCAAGTATATGTAGATGACATCATCTTTGGTTCAACTAAGAAGTCTTTATGTGATGAGTTTGAGCAGATAATGCACAATAGGTTTCAAATGAGTTCAATGGGAGAACTTACTTTCTTCTTGGGTTTACAAGTCAAGCAGAAAGAGGATGGGATCTTCATTAGTCAGGACAAGTATGTTGGTGAAATCTTGAAGAAATTTGGCTTTTCTAGTATAAGGACAGCTAGTACTCCTATGGAAACCAACAAGGCTTTGACAAAGGATGAAGATGGTGAGGATGTTGATGTTCATTTATACAGGTCAATGATTGGGTCATTGATGTATCTTACATCCTCTAGACCAGATATTATGTTCTCAGTTTGTGCTTGCTCAAGATTTCAAGTTCAGCCAAAAGTTTCCCACTTGAATGCAGTAAAAAGAATCTTTAGATACCTAAAAGGTCAACCCAAATTGGGCCTTTGGTATCCTAAGGACTCTCCTCTTATATTGGAAGCTTTTTCAGACAGTGACTATGCAGGTGCCAGCTTGGACAGGAAATCCACAACAGGAGGTTGTCAATTTCTTGGTTCAAGGTTAATCTCTTAGCAGTGTAAAAAGCAGACTGTAGTGGCTAACTCAACTACTGAAGCTGAATACATTGTTGCTTCTCACTGCTGTGGATCCAAAATCAGATGTTGGATTATGGATTTAATTTTATGCAAACAAAGATTCATGTTGACAATGAGAGTGTTATTTGTGTTGTCAAGAATCCTGTTTATCATTCTAAAACAAAGAATATATAGATCAGGCATCATTTCATTAAAGACTCTTATGAGAAAAGACTGATTGAGATGGTCAAGATACATACAGATAATAATGTTGCAGATCTTCTCACTAAAGCCTTTGATGTAAGCAGATTTAATTTTCTGGTGGCAAGCATTGGTCTGGTTAATTTGTAGCTACCTTGGTTGAGGGGAGGTTTAACAGTTCTTAACTTCTATTCATGGGTTATACATAAATATGGATCCTCATGAATTCTCACATATTTATCTAGTCTTTTCTAGTGTGCTTGTGATTAATAGAGGCATGTTGTTGTATAATTATTAAATACAGAGTTAAAACTATTAAGGCAAATATTAATACTGCTAAGTGTAATTTGTACTGCTAGGAAAAAGAGGCCGGGACACTAAGATACCTCAGTCTGGTGGTCCCCCTATAAAGGTTGGTGATGAGGCTATCCATAAGGAGTTAGGTGACAGAATGGAAAGGGCTGCCACTACTGCTTCTAGCTTAGAAGTAGAGCAGGACAGTGGTAACATAAACTAAGACCCAATCCATGGCAACACTTAATGAGCAAAGTTCTTAAGGAATTGGCTCAGGTAGTGGTCCCATGTGCCAAGAAACCACATTGGGGATGTAGATGCTCAAACTAGGTTTGAAGCTGCATCTAAAAGTCTAATAACCCACCTCTCTCAAGAGTTAACACACTTGGAAGTTAGGAGGACAGTATGAAACTAAAAGAATTAATGGCACCTTGTACAAAATTGTCTGATAATTGAGAGATTTTGGTGAGCATAAAAGAAAGAGAGAAGTTGTGAGCCAAAAACAGAAAGAGAGATGTGTGCTTAAAAAACAAAAAGAGTGAATTGGTGAGCAAAAAGAATTGAGAGATATTGTGAGTATAAAAACAGAAAGAGAGATTGTGAGAATCTACATTAGAATGAGATTGGAGTTAATACTGCTTGGCATAAACTTAATACTGCTAGTATTAAGTTATTACTGCCAGGCATATCTTTATACTGCTTGGAAAAGTTAATACGGCTAGGCTTAAAGTTAGTACTGTTAGGCTAAACTTAGTACTGCTACATTACCGTTAGTACTGTTTGAAGCATAACAGAATTTCCTTATTTTAATATAGTCGTTGAAATATTTCCGCCAACAACATAGCCTATAGGGTTTGACTAATTGGCAATTCATGATCTTTCTATAAATTAGTAAGATTTTTTTAAGATAAGATCAAATTTCATTCAGTCAGTCAAATTACAACTCTAAGTGATCTCAATATAATCTCAATTAACTTTGGCAAGCTTTCATACTCACATAAACGAGCTCATCCCAGAAGTTTATTCAAAATTTTCTTGATCACATGGCTAATTTGGAGTTTTGCAACAAGCATAACATGGTGGCCTACTTACAGAAGTCTGAATGAAGTGTAGGGTTTCATCAGATCATTGATTTTCTGAATGCTAGTCACATCCAGTATACCCTCACACAACAATATATGTTTCCTTTATTAAGCAATTTTGGAGCACAACTACTGCCAGAACAAGTGCTAATAGAGAGGTAGAACTAACTGCTACAATTGATGGACAAGTAAAGACTATTACTGAAGCCTCTCTAAGAAGACATCTAAAGTTGGAGGACAATGGTGGTATTACTACTCTACCCAATTCAGATATATTTGAGCAACTTGCTCTAATGGGGTATGTGACTGATTCTGATGAACTTACTTTTCAAAATGGTCATTTTTCTCCTTAGTGGAAATTTCTAATTCATACTATCCTCCACTGCTTAAGCCCTAAGAAAACTGCTTGGGAGCAGTTTAGTAGCAATATAGCAACTGCTATAATTTGCTTGGCCACAAACAGGACTTACAATTTTTCAAAACTAATTTTTGATGCTATGACTAAGAATCTGGAAAACCCACACAAGTTTTTAATGTACCCAAGATTTATCCAAATCTGGTTAAACAAGCAAAGGAGACTCCTTCAACCCCACACACGAACATATTCTACTCCCATCCTTACACAGAAAGTCTTTAGTAATATGAAGAGGGTTTCAAGGGGTTATTCTAGAGTAGATTTTTCTTTATTTCCTACTATGATCAGTGCACCTAAAACTTCTCCATCCAGAATAACATCTTCACCATACACCAGTCAGTACCCCATCAACCTTACAACCACCAAACACTCAACCCACACCTGATGCAGAGGAGGCTGTTCCAATGCCCCATGAATCACCTCTCCATAGTGTTCACTAACTTAGACGTGATAAGGGTAGTTTATCACTTTCTGAATTGACAGTTCTATGTACCAATTTTTCAGACAAAGTAACAAGCTTAGAGGCAGAGTTGGCATAAACCAAACAAACTTATGGTACTGCTCTTACAAAATTAATCAAGAAGGTGAAGAAGTTAGAGCAGACAGTCAAGTCAACTCAAGCTAGAAGGAGATTCAGGATAGTTGTTTCTGATGATAAAGAAAGTCTAGAGGATCCTTCTAAACAGGGGAGGAAAATTATAAAGATTGATCAAGACCCCTCTATTTCATTGGTACAGGATGAAGGAACATCATGGATTCAAGAAGATATAGAGATTCAGGAGAAGTTTAGTGATGACACTGAGGTAGTGCTAAAAGAAGAAGAGCCTACTAAGCTTGTGGAAGATCAAGGTAGTTATGAAAAAGGAGAAAAATAAGTTAGTACTGTTGGTGCAGAGCATAGTACTGTTATTCCAAAAGTTAGAACTGCTGCCGCAAATTTGGTATATATAAGAAGGAGTGCACAGAAGAGGAAAGATAAAGGAAACGCAATTATGGAAGAAGATGAACCTGTTCAGAAAAAGACTAAGAAGCAGCTAGAGCAAGAAAGACTTGGGCATGAAGAAGCTATTAGACTGCAAGAACAGATTGATGAAGAGGAAACATAAAGGATTGCAAGGGATGCAAAAATAGCTAAACAGTTACAAGAGGAGATTAACAAAGCAACACAAGAACAAGAGAAGCAAGAAGTTGTAACTGAAGCTAATCCAACTCATGTTATTGATTGGAGTGATCCTGCAGTGATTAGATATCATGCACTATAAAATAGAGCTTTTTTATACCTGAAGTAAGGAAGAACATGTGCATGTACTTGATTAATCAGGGAGGATACCAGATGAGACATTTCAAGGGAATGAGTTATGAAGACATTAGACCTATATTTGAAAAGGTATGGGATCAAATTCATTCTTTTGTGCCTATGGATTCTGAGTTGGAAATTCCAAAATTAAAAAGAGCAGAACCTGTTAAGAGACAATCTACTGAAGAAGAAAAGAAAAGAGATGATAGTAGCAACCCTGCTGAAGGTAGAAGAAAGAAAACACTTGCTAGGAAAAGAGCAAGTGGAAAAGATAGTGAAGAAAGTATGAAGAAACAAAAGTTAAAAGATGATACTGAGAAGGAAGATCTTAAAGCTTATTTGGATCTGGTTACAAGAGAAGAATTTGCTATAGAAATTGAATCTTTGGGTACTAAGTATCCAATAGTTGATTGGAAGACTCATGTTCTGACAGAAAACTTCATGTATTATCAAATCTTCAGGGCAGATAGAAGTTCCAAGAATTACAAGATCTTTAGTAAGATGCTTGATGATTTTGACAGACAGGATGTATTAGACTTACACAGACTAGTAGAAGAAAGGTATGCAACATCAAGACCAGAAGGATATGACTTGATGCTATGGGGAGATCTGAAGATCTTATTTTAACCTGATGAAGAAGATGAAGTCTGGAGGCATCAACATGAATACAATTTGATAAGCTAGAGACTATTTGATTCATGTGGAATTCATATTTTGTTGATGGATAATGGAATTTCCATTCACATGATGATAGAGAAGAAGTATCCACTTACTCAAGAAATACTATCAAAGATGTTAAGCAGAAAACTAGAGGTTGATCATGAAAATGAGATGGTATTTGAACTTTTAAGGTTTATAAGATCACAAGTACATAAGTAGAAGAATGTTTGGAAGAATCCTCCATAGTGCAGTCTAGAAGATTAAATGCAAAAGAAACTTGAGATTTGAAGGTAAATCACAAGTTTAGGGGAGGATTGTTGGGATTCAGAGCTTCTACACTTAGCACTGCTAGTTGTAGTTAGTTAGTACTGCCAGTACATTGTTAGTACTGCCAGTATAGTTAGTACTGTTAGTATAATAGTTAGTACTGTTAGTTATATAATTAGAACTGCTTAAGTGATATGCATGAGTTATATTAGGAATAGATATGCATGATCACTTGACGCGTTTTGTAAGCCCATTAGGGTTTTTTTAGTGTATAAAAGGAACCCTATGGCATAGTTAGACATATCAATTCATAGTAAGCTATTCTGTAACCTAGGCAGAATATTTGCAATCAATATATTCAAAGTTTTGTTTACATTATTCTTCTTAGTATTACAAGTTAGATTCCGCATAACTTGTAGTATTCATAATCATAGTTTCTTACATAGTTAGTTTGGATTTATCCAAGTTAGCTAAGCTTTAACAAGCTAAGAAGATATATTCATTGGGACTTACAAGAGCCGTATCCAAGCTGCCCATGATCGTCAAAAGAGCTATGCTGACGTAAGACGAAAACCCCTTGAGTTTTAAGTGAGGGATAAGGTCATGTTGAAAGTATCGCCATGGAAGGGGGTGATACATTTTGGAAAACGGGGAAAGCTGAACCCTCGTTATATTAGACCTTTCAAGATCATTGCCAAAGTTGGAACCGTTGCCTATCGACTTGAACTCCCAGAACAGTTGAGCAGAGTTTACAGTACTTTTCACGTCTCTAACTTAAAGAAATGCATGTCTGATGAAACTCTTGCCATACCGCTAGATAAAATCCAAATCGACGACAAACTACACTTCATTAAAGAACCTGTCAAGATCATGGACCGTGAGGTCAAGCTTCTAAAGCAAAGCCATATTCCAACTGTCAAGGTACGCTGGAACTCTAGGCGAGGTGCTGAGTTTATGTGGGAACGTGAAGACAGAATGCAGAAAAAGTACCCACACCTTTTTGCTAATCTAGAATCCCCGTCGAATGCTACGCCTTAAACTTTTAGGACAAATCTCTTTTAACGAGGAAAGGATGTGACACCCCGTAAATTTCTGATCGATATTTTAGCCGTTTCCGTTTGGTAATTTGAAATTTTAGTGTTTCATTTAATTTTTACGTTTAGCTGGGAAGTTGTCCCGTTACTATCTGAGAATTAGTATCCAAAGTAATCCGTGCATCTAAACATCATAGTCTTTCATCAGTAGACGTTTTTTTACGTTTTTAGTTGATATTTAAAATTTCAGAAATTTTCGTAATCGTTTTATGTATCTTCCGTATTGGTGTGTTCCGTGAATAACTAGTAACATAAGTATATGCATGGAAACCCTTGAAATTAAATCCACTCTAGCATTATATCCCTAGAATGTTGGAGACCAAATTGGTCCCCCTTTGGCTCATGCGTGCAACCGAACACCACACACACACGTCATTGTAGTGCATGGTTGCAAGAAAACTTTCCAAAAGGGCAGTTGCAAGGGTTTAGATTTCGGGTACATTAGGGCTCAATTAGGGTTTTCAAGCTTGGATTTCGTATATACTTGATTAAGAATGATAGGTTACTGATCCTAAGACTTATATTAAGAGTATAATCCAAGTTGATAGGTCGGTTTGGGTTAAAATGGGTAGAAAATGAGTAAACGGGTCAAAAGTTCCAATTAGGGCATAATTAGGGTTTTCTAGGTTTATCTCTTGTATAATTGAAGTAAAATGATGAAATGATGATGGAATATGATTGAGAATGTTGTAAATTAAGTTATTACAACTTATTTGAGTGTTGGTTTGGGTTTACAATGGATAAAAATCAAGAAACGGGTCATGGTTTAGAAACTAGCTCGGTTTTAGGGTTTAGGGTTTTGAATTAGGGTTTTGAGTGTAAAAAGATGTATGAAAGCTTATGAATAGAATAATTAGGGTTTACACATTGTATATTGAGTGTAGTAGCTTGTACACAAGTGATTTTGAAGAAATTAGAATGAAAAGTCGGAGGTAAAAGACCTATTTTATGAGTCATGCTTTAATGACTTATACATTGAGCTTTTAGATTGTACTTTGACTTGAAGAGATTTTATATTTCAAATGAGATGTTATATTGTTTGTACATATGCTTTAGTAGCTTGTGCATTCACTTTAGATATTAATCATTCATGGAATTAGGGTTTAGAGGCATACGATAACGGTTTAAAGCCTGTTTTGATATAATGTTGCAAATGGTACCTTATATGAGTAATGTACTTTGTAAAGATGATATTATGATTTTTAATTGACATATTATGATGTTTTCTTGACATATTATGATGATAGGATTGTCATAGGTAGGTTGCGTGAGCTCGTTAACTTTAGTTATGCAAGAAATATTGCATATTGAGATATTGGCAAAGTAAGTAATGTAATAAAGCGAAAAATTTCCCTAAATAGATGAGTTCTATATATGGATGATTGTACATTGCATCTAACTTATATAGATGGATTTACTTTTATGAAAAGCCTTTAATAACGGTGTTTGTGCTTACTAAGTTTCCGTCAGCCATTTCGATATCATAAAAGGTATCTATTGTAATAGACGGAATATTTAGCATAGAGGCAAGCGATATGGTTATAAAGCTTCTATCAGCTCCGGAATCAAATAATACTTTAGCGGTCTTGAGGAGCATTCTTATCTCTCATCATGTAGGCTCTTCCTTGGGCATTGATGTTGGTCTTTTGGCACTGATTTGTATAATGTCATTTTTCACCACAGATATGACAAACAACTGTCACTAATAGTTGATTACTTCCAGTGGCTGGCTTCTTGTTTTGGCAGTTCTTGCTCAAATGACCCACCTTGTTGCAAATATTACATTTGCCAGTACAAGGTCCGGTGTGATGGAAATTGCATCTCTTGCACAAAGGAAGATCTTCGGCATACCTATTGTTTTCTGATGGAGTAACAACATAGGCTTTACTAGCTTATTGCCTTCGGTTTTGTTGTTGACGATTGTTGTAGTGATTGTTAGTGTTACGGTAGTTGTTGCTGCGAGAATTGTTGTTGAAAGTTCTTCTGTCGTCAAATTTTTGTTTGTTGTCACTCGACACTTGCATTGGAGTATGCTTAGTTACTTGATCCATTAGCCTTTGGGCTATGTTGATGGCTTCCTCTAAAGTTTGAGGTTTAGAGGCAGTAACATTTCCTTCAATGCTTCGAGGTAGTCCTCTGATAAAAGCTTCCCAGAGTTTCTCGGTACTTGGCACCATATTTGGACATAAGGTTGTTAATTCTTGGAATCTTCTAACATAGGGTTTAAGATCATTTCCCTTTACAATCAGATTGTAAAGTTCTTCTTCCATTTTTCTGATCTTAGTCCGGGGACAATACTTGTTCGTCAAAAGCCTTTTTAACTCAGTCCATGTGATTTGATTAGCTTGCTTTATTACCATAGGCTGGGCATATGCATTCCACCAAGACAAGGCATCATCAGTTAAAGTACCAGTAGCAAATGTTACTTTATTTTCTTCGGCACATCTGCTACGAGAGAATACTGATTCGGTTTGTTCAAACCAGCGAATAAGGCCAACTCCTCCTTCCGTATAATTAAAGTAGAAAGGTTGACAGCTAATGAACTCTTTTTAGTTTCCCGTTTTCACTGCAGGAGTTCCAGTAGGATTGGTGTTCCTGTTGGGATTACTAGCACTTGCCATTGTCGCAGCTTGAGCTTCTAGAGCCGTAGTGATGCTGTCAGCAACTAGCTTTCTAATGGCAGCTTGAGTCATAGTCGGTGCTTCCGATGTTGATGCTCTTTTTGGAGGCATTCTATCAACAAAAGACAGCACGTAATAAGAATGATATCACAAGAGTAGTGCTTAAAATGTTTAAAGAGAAATACTCAGTTTTGAACTTTAAGCATATTAAACAATGGAGATATTAAAGTTTTGGATATAGGTTATGAGATGACGACAAATATAATGATGCGTATAACGGATGAATGATGAATGATGAGATGCAAAAAGCGGTAAAAACAACAAGGTAGACAATGGGATTGCCTTTATATTAAGAACAACTTGCCTTAGTACTATACATAGTCAAGATTTGACAAGTGTTTTTATTTATACCACACATCCCGTGGCTAGGTTAAAGCTAAAAAACTAGAATTTAAACTAGAAACTAGATTATCACTCCATACGGTTCTTGAGTTCGATGATGGAATCCATGAGATTTTATATGTCTGCTTGGTGACGAACATTCATATCATTGATAACGTCTCCCAATTCATTGATTCTGAAGCGGGCTAGAGAAATCTTATGGTTGCTATTCATTTGTTTCCTCTGGAGTTTGGTGATCTGGGCACGAGCTTGCTGAAGTTCGGCTTCCAAAGCATCAAAATCTTGCTAGATGATTATCCGCCCTTTTCCGAGACCTTCGATGTCGTTTTCGATATGCTCAATATGTTCGATGGGGAGTGCATCTAAACTGTTTAGGATATCCTGGATTTGCTCTTCATGTCGCTCGATAGTTGACTTTCGAGAGGTTTCGCCAATCTCAAAGGCTTGAGGTTGGGACGGGGTAGAAGAAGATGATTTTGTTGGTGAAAGAAGTCCTTCCGGAAGAAAGAATTCTTGAGGTTTAGGAGGTATGATAATTGGAGGCGGGATTGGTGATTTTTCAGTATAGAAAGCTTGTAAAACTTTCATGTAAGGATCGTCATGAAATAAAGAAAGAGTCGGTGAAGCTAGTGGGACAATTCCAAATGAATTGGAAGCACTAGAGTAAGTTTTCCCTGGAGAGGCCGGGACATAATCCGGAGAAGCCGGGGGAACATAGTTTGGGAAATTGGAAGAAAAGGCATCCTCCAAATTGGAAGTAGGATGGTCGGGGGAAGACATTGTTCTGTTTAACAACCCAGCGGTAAATAACATAAGTTATTTATTTAGTAATATAATAGTTATGTAACTTTACATACCATTCCGGGAGATATAGCGGCACGGAGGACTTTCTTGGATGGAAAAAGAAAAGTAGTTATAGTTAAGGTTTTAACCTTGTTCTCTATAACGTTGGCTCTTGATACCAAATCTGTAACACCCCCATTTTTACATATAGCAGCGGAAGCTAATCTGGGGTATTACTTCAAGGTACAACAGTCATAATCATAGAAAACGAATCAAAAAGAGTCGTTTTTGAAAATAAGTTATCATTCATTATTTCTTCAGAGTTTTTACAAACGAGAGGTTCCCAAAATCTATACAATAAAGTTTGAATGATAACGGTTTTTCCATCTTCATGTCCTCGCCACTCCGTGCCATTAGTTACCTGAGATAAAACATGCTAAAAAGTCAACACAAAGGTTGAGTGAAATCCATAGGTTTAAGTAATATAATTTGAATGCAAATGCGATATTTGGGTTACGTTGATATACACCCAGTATTGAAAACATAATTTATTATTGCCATTAGCTCATGAATCCGAAGCCTTAGGGTATGGTGATACGTTATAGCCCCTGCGGGTACCTTTGCCAAAATACCCGCGTGATTTCTAATGATGTGCAATTGGTTACACGTAACTGGGTACACCAACGGGGAGTCCAGCCCAAATAGATCTATTCACATCATTCGCGCTTACTACGGAGAGTAATTAACGGTTCATGATTATGGGGACTTAAAGGCAAAGCAGTTACTTAGGCAATAGTAAATTGAAATAGCATACAGAAATAATTGCATTCATGTTTATAGCATGTATCCCCCTCGCGGGTTTATAAAAAGATTGAAATGCGAGGCTATGAACTCACCTGAACAGTTATAGGGAAATTGATAGCAATGTATATGAAATGAATAGTAACGGCTTCGTCACGGGCAACCTGGGGTAATATATGTCAAGTCTTAGTTTGATTGAATATGTAAGATTTTACATCGATGTCGGTTTTGATATTAAAATTATCATAACACCGTTCGGGCCATCATAATTCAGAAGTCATTCAGTAAACGTTTGAGGAGCTAGGGCACTTTAAATCGTAAACCCAACAACTCAGTCAGAACGTAATACCAAGATGAAACTCCTTAATATGAAGCTCCCTAGTATTGTGGTATGATATGAATCCGGGACATGATTTTTGAAAGCACATCGATGATGAATGATATAATAGTTATAACATAAGCAGTTTTAAGCATTTTATTCAATATCTGGAAATGTTAAGCACGTCAAGCGTTAATTAAAGTTATGTCTTGTAATGTTTTGAATGTGTTTTTATACTTTTTCAAAATGTTACATTTTAGACCCTTGAGTTTGAAAAGTGGCAGAATATACCCTTGGAGTTTGCACTTTTACGACTTTGGTCCCTCAAGTTTAAAAGATATACCAAGTAAACCTTGTACTTTAAAAAGTGACATAATAGACCCTTGTAGTTATAACTTTGATAAAATGACACTTTTAGTCCTTTTAGTTATAAGTTTCTGAAAGTTACGATATATACCCCTTGCATGGATAATTTTTACAAAACATGTCCAAATTGCCATGCAAGCTTATTTTAACATTTCAATAGACATTTATAAGTTATAATAAACTAAAATATGAAGATTTAACACAACGCAAGTTTAAATTAACGATTCGTTAAGCTAGGAAGCAAAACGGGTCATATTAGGGTTTTAAAATGAAAACGCGCGGGTTTTAAGCTCAAATTCTTTCATGACTTATCAAAGCACTTATTTTAATGTTAGTTAAGCTTATTGGGATAGATTATAACAATAGTTTACAAGCTTAGCTTATAGATTAAGCAAAAACATGAAATTAGGGTTTCGGGTGTACGGTTTTGGATCAAAAAGGTATAACACATAGGTTTTTGAGTTCAAAGCTTTATATTATGATTTTAGCATGATCATATGAACATTATAAAGGTATGAATACAGAATATAAGCTTAGAGAACCTGGTCTTGAGCTTATAGCTTAGAAAGGCCATGCATTAGAATCTATGATCCGTCTCAGAAACCCTACGTAATTTAAATTTTCAGAAAAGTATTCCGTTTAATGTAGAACTATTTTTATCTTGTTCGTTTTTACTTTGTGGTTCCGCCTTAACTTTCATTATATTTTAAGTCGATACCTCGTATGAGCCCTAAAACTACCTGCTTTATTTTAATCATTGCATCAAAATAAAAACATGTGGTGTTTTCTCTATTTTTTCTTGCCGACCAAAGAAATCCCACTCCACAATTCATATTTGAAAAGTAGTTCGTGAAACAAGAGTGTCATCTCTTTAAAGTTAAAAGCTTTCAAGCCCATAGTCATCTTCAATTCAACACAGCTGTTCATCAACTTTTCCCAACTTCCATAAAATCATAATTAAACACACTCGTGTTCTTCAAAAACTTAAAACGCCCAAACAAAAAACACATTAACACTATCATTTCACTAGTTCAAAAATTACCAACTATAGTACACACCAAATGTAAAAATGACATTCTTGTCTTCAATGGAAAACCCACCTTATAGCAACGTCTCTTTTACAAAATCAAATACATCCATTTATTTATTTACTAACTCACAATCTTCGTCGTTTTACTTATTTGTTATCGTGAGCGCACCGGTCATTAGAAATTGTAAGTGTTTGGGTTTCATTTAAGTTTTTACAGTGGTGTTTGGGTTGGTTGTATATGTTCCATTAGTGAGCCATTAGACTTCATGTTTCGAGTTGTTCGTGTTCGCAAAACATGCAAATGCATGGTACACGTTGAAAAGGTAAACTTCATGCTTAGGTTTAGTTTTCGGTTAAGGTTTACATGGGTTCAGACGGGAATAGTTGGGTTTTCGTGTTCATGTATGGTAGTTAAAAGTTATGGGTCGATTTCAATCTCATGTCTTATTGATCTTGTTACCTCTTGTTCGACTTTTTATCTCGATCCTTTGGCTAAGGATGGTTATATTTAATCTCCTTCAGTTTCAATTTCGATCTTGCTTTTATAGCTTAGTTCATCTCGTAAAATAAATTGTTTTTTTGTCATCGGAAATATGGTTTCAAAAAAAAATATGACTTTTCTTACAAGAAAAATCGTATTTCTGATGAGCCACGGCTTTCTGATAGTTTTCTGTCGTCGCTAATCTGCTGAAGAGCCAATTGAATAACAAACAGAATACATGACAAATTTTAAAGTCACTAAAAACCACAGTAGAAACGTCATCAATGATTTTTGTTCTTTTATTGGTTTCACATCATTAAGCTAGCCTAAATGCATTGTGTATAGGATTGAATATCTTGACCTAAAAGATGAAAAGCTTTATTACTGTATTTTGCCTATGAATGGATCAAATCTGGGTCAAACAAGGAGTTGTCATATTCCCAAGAAAAAAGAATCGTGTCAACATTGTTTATGTCGTCAGATGGAAACAAATGGTGTCATATAGTTTCTCCATTAATATTTATTTAAAATGTTAAGAATTACTTTTATAATATAAATTAATGGTTTAATTGTGTTATATTTTAGGCTTAAGTAGGTAATTGGAAATACATTAAATTAGACCCAACTATATTTTTTTATAAAAATTCTTTATAAAATCTAAATTATATTTATTCGTGTAACATTTTAAATCCTTAAGTCGCAACTATATTTTTAGCGTTGCTCATATGGACTTTTCTCGGCTTTCTGACACGTTAATTATCGTTATCGTTTCTCGGGTCTCTCGAAGGTTATATCTCGCTATCTGATTATCATATTGTTTCAAGGTGAGTTCATTAGCCCCACCTTTTATTTTTTAATGGTTTCTTAATCTATTGTTTTGGGGGTGAGAATACATGCTTGTTTTACCGAATAACTTATCGGTTACTACTACATAAGCGTTACATGAATGTTTTTACTAAAGCTTTTACTTGCCTACCACATGATTTCTAATACATGTTTGATACATGCTTGTTTTATAAACTGGACACAAGAAACTTTATGGTATGCTGGACCCAAATATGAGATCAATTGCATGAGTAGTTATTGCCAAAAGACCCCAACATCATGAACTGTTAATTGCCTATAATGGGTGAGCGCTAGTACAAATAAATAGATCTATTGGGTTTGACAGCCCTGTCCGGGGGTATGAATCGAATCCTTTCGAGCACCCAGTCAACGGACAATTTGTATTTAGAATTTAGGTATAAGGCAATAATACCTAGTTATGGGGCAACTGATTTTTAAACAAGAAACGTGTTAACGTTAAGGCTTCGGTGTCATGAGCTCATTGCAATAGAAACGTGATTAATGGCTTGTCCGTACAACAAGTCACTCGATGAACCAAAAAACTTGTGTTTCTCTTTTATATCTTACAAACTCTTTGATTCACTCATGGTTTATTGACCATTATTGGAATTCGAAAACAAACTTTTGAATGTTGTTAACACTACACTTCTCCTACAGAAAAATATTCTTGAACTATTTCAATACTGCTTTTACTTAAACCTATGAATTCACCAACATTATTGTTGACGTTTTTGCATGTATTTTCTCAGGTTATTATATTGCTAGCTGAGCATTGGGAGCATTTGAGTCGCGTGGATATCAAAACTTAAAGGACTCGGTTTTCTTCACATTCGATAATCATTTATCTTTAAATATACATTGAATCATGTTGAATCTTTTAACTTCGGTGAAAAGTTAAATTATTTAGGACCTAAATTTACTCTGATTTATTTAAATCGAATGTGACATTTTATCAAACGTCTCTTTTGAGGTCGTTTACTGTAACTTGTACTTTATACTATGAAGTAGCACCCCAAAGTGGTATTCCGATGCGTTGTGATTTTATGGGGGTGTTACAGAGTGGTATCAGAGCACTCGTTATAGCGAACTAGGTTGTTTTCAAAACCCTAGACTATAACCGTTTTTCGAAAAATTTTAAGAGTCTTTCACCATTGTCCGATATCCATGCGCGCTTGCTCCCAGGTAACTTATATGCTCTCTTTTGCTTTCTTTATTGCTATTACATTAATAATTTGTATATAATACTTGGTTATTATTCCACTCTCATACGTCTATCTTATGACGTCATATTAATTGCTTTATATCGGCCGATTATATATACTTACTCCGACTATCGCGTACTTCCTGCTTTCTTATTTTCTTCCACGAACATCAATACTAATATCATATGAGGATACCCGTACGTATAGGAGCTACCTTCTTTTAATATTTTATGCTTATCTCTGGATTGCCCCATATATTTAATAGAAGTGATTTGTGTGAGTTTACTATTTAAGGTCATTGTGTCGCTTGGGTGTTTCTGACTAACGTATGTTTGGATTTTGGAGCGAGGGTACGCCTACCTGCATGTTGGGTATAATTTAGCGATGCTTTTCAATCGAGTTTAATTTGATGCCTGTGCTAATCTAAGCCTAAAGGCGAAACGTCTAACGTAATAATAATTACTTACATATGTGTATAGTACTATGGTACGTCTTAATGACTTCGTTTACTTCAATATATTGTGAGCGATGCAGTTATCTCTGAAACATTTATGCGACCTTACTTCATTCCCTTTTGATGATATTGAAATTCGACATAGTTTTTCGATTCCGTTAGTTAGTTTACTAATCGACTCCGAGTTGTAACACTCGACCTTCAGCTTGAATCGCATATGTTGTTTGGTAATCGTGCCATCTTTTGGCACTTGCCTTTGGAACGTGATTGAATAACGTCTCATTATTCTTCCCGTACTATTGTTCATTCAAATTTTTCGTTGAAAACCTCATCGAGGGCCTATTGTATATCCCTCATCTCCTTCACAAGTAAATTGAAAAAGAATAAGGAGAATTGAGCACCGGGACGGCGCTCCCATAAGGAGGGGAGGATGTAAAACCGTCTTAAGGTCACTATTTACTTCGAACTCTAATTTATTTTCTAAATTTTAAAATTTCACTTTTTATAATTTTGGTCGTTTTTATTAAAAATCATCGTCTTAATTATTTACGAGCCATGCTTAGAATTATTATCCGTATCGAACCCTACGTAATTTAAATTTTCAGAAAAGTATTCCGTTTAATGTAGAACTATTTTTATCTTGTTCGTTTTTACTTTGTGGTTCCCACTTAACATTTCATTATATTTTCCGTCTCTATACCCGTTGACCCTAAAACTACCCGATTATTTTAATTCTTGCACAAAAATAAACACAATGTGGTGTTATCTCTATATTTCTTGCCGACAAAAGCAAACCTCACTCACACAATTCATATTTGAAAAGTAGTCCGTGAAACAAGAGTGTCATCTCTTTTACAAGTTAAAAAGCTTTCAAGACCATAGTCATCTTCATTCAAACACAGCTGTTCAATCAACATTTTCCCAACTTATATAACATCATAATTAACACACTCGTGTTTTTCTTCAAAAACTTAAAACGCCAAACAAAACACATTCACACAATCATCTCCATAGTTCAAAAATTACCAACTGTAGTACACACCAAAAATTGAAAAAACTAAGTCATTCTTTTCTTCATAAATGAAACACACCTTATTGCAACATCTTTTAAACAAATCAATACATCCATTTTTTATTTACTAACCACAATCTTCATGTTTTTCTTATTTGTTATCGTGAGCACACCGGTCATTAGAAATGGAAGTGTTTTTTGTTGTTTCATTCAAGTTTTCCAGTTGGTGTTTGGGTTGTTGTATATGTTCCATTAGTGAGCCTTTAGACATTCATGTTCGAGTTGTTCGTGTTCGAAAACATGCATAATGCATGTACTCGTTGAAAAGGTAAACTTCACGCTGGGCTTAGTTTCGTTAAGGTTCACATGGATTCACAAGGGAATAGTTGGAGTTTCGAGTTCTTGTATGGGTTAAAAAGTTTTTTGGGGGTCGACTTTCAATCTCATGTCTCGATCTTGTACTCATGCTAGTTCGTTCTTTTTTATCCTCCGATCATTTGGCTAAGAGGTAATATTACAAATCTCCTTCACGTTCATTTCGATCTTGCTTTTATAGCTTAGTTCATCTCGTAAAATAAATTGTTTGTCTTCCCATGAAATATGTTTAAAAAAAATGACTGTTTATTACAGAATAATAGTATTTCTGATGAGCACGGCTTTCTGATAGTTTTCTGTCGTCGGTAATCTGTTGAGGCCAATTGAAAAACAAACGAATACGTGACAGATTTTAAAGTCACTAAAAAACAACTGTAGAAACGTCATCAATGATTTTGTTATTTTTTTGGTTTCAAATCATTAAGCTAGCCTAATTGCATGTGATATAGGCATGAGATATCTTGTCCTCAAAAGACGGAAAAGCTTTACTACTGATTATGCATATGAATGATCAGATATGGTAAACAAGAGTTGTCATTATTCCCCAGAAAAAAGAATCGTGTCACCATTGTTTATGTCGTAGAAGGGACACAAAAAGGTGTCATTTTTTTTTTCCATTAAGTATTTATTTATATAATGTTAAGAAATTAACTTTTATAATATAAATTAAATGGTTTAATTGTGTTATATTTTGGGCTTAAGTGGTAAATTGGGAACATACTTAAATTAGGCCCAACATAATTTTTGTTATAAAATCTTTATAAAAACTAAATTATATTTATTCGTGTAACATTTATAAATCCTAAGTCGCAAACTTTATTTTTAGGTTGACTCATATGCCTTTTCTCTGCTTTCTGACGTCGTTTATTCCTCGTTATCGTTCTCGGTCTCTCGATGGTTATATCTCGCTATCCATTATCATATTGCTCAAGGTGAGTTCATAGCCCCACCTTTTTATTTTTAATGGTTTTCTTAAACTATTTTTTTGGAGTGAGAATACATGCTTGTTTTACCGAATAACTTATCGGTTACTACTACATAAGCGTTACGTGATGTTTTTACTAAAGCTTTTACTTGTTCTACCACATGTTTCTAGTACTTGTTTGATACCATGCTTGTTTTATAATTGGACACAAGAAACTTTATAGTATACTGGGAACCAAGTATGAGATCCAATTGCATGAGTAGTTATTGCCAAAAGACCCCAAACATCATGAACTGTTAATTGCCTATAATGGGTGAGCGCTAGTACAAATAAATAGATCTATTGGGTTTGACAGCCCTGTCCGGTGGTATGAATCGAATCCTTTCGAGCAACCGAGTCATACGGACAATTTGTATTTAGAATTTAGGTATAAGGCAATAATACCTAGTTATGGGGCAACTGATTATTAAACAAGAAACATGTTAACGTTAAGGCTTCAGTGTCATGAGCTCATTGCAATTAGTAACGTGATTAAATGCTTGTCCCCCCCCCCCTCCGTACAACAAGTCACTCGATGAACCAAACTTGTGTTCTCTTTTATCTCTTACAAACTCTATGGATTCACTCAATGGTTTATTGACACATTACTTGGAATTCGAAAACCATACTTTTGAATGTTGTAACGCTACTCTTCTTACAGAAATATTTCTTGAACTATTTCAATACTGCTTTTACTTAAACCTATGAATTTCACCAACTTTTTGTTGAGTTTTTGCATGTATTTTCTCAGGTTATTATATTGCTAGCTGAGCATTGGGAGCATTTGAGTCGCGTGGATATCAAAACTTAAAGGACTCGGTTTTCTTCACATTCGATAATCATTTATCTTTTTAATTAGCCTTGAATCATGTTTGAACTCTTTTAAACTTGTGAAAGGAAGATATTGGGACCTATATTTACTCTGATTTATTTAAATCGAATGTGACATTTTATCAAGCGTCTCTTTTGAGGTCGTTTACTGTAACTTGTACTTTATACTATGAAGTAGCACCCAAAGTGGTATTCCGCTGCGTTGTGTTTTTTATGGGGGGTGTATTTTAGTGGTATCAGAGCACTCGTTATAGCGAACTAGGTTGTTTTCAAAACCCTAGACTATAACCGTTTTTCGAAAAATTTTAAGAGTCTTTCACCATTGTCCGATATCCATGCGCGCTTGCTCCCAGGTAATTTATATGCTCTCTTTTGCTTCTTTATTGCTATTACATTAATAATTTGTATATAATACTTGGTTTTATTCACTTCTCATACGCCTATCTTATGACCGTCATATTAATTGCTTTATATCGGCCGATTATATATATACGTTGCTTACTCCGACTATCGCGTACTTCCTACTTCCTTATTTTCTTCCTCGAACATCAATACTAGTATCATATGAGGATACCCGTACGTATAGGAGCTACCTTCTTTTAATCTCTTATGCTCATCTTCTGGATTGCCGTATATTTATATAGAAGTGATTTGTGTGAGTTTAACTATTTACGGTCGCTGTGTCGCCTTGGTGTTTTGACTAACGTATGATTGGAATTTGGAGCGTGGGTACGCCTACCTGCATATTGGGTATAATTTAGCGATGCTTTTCAATCGAGTTTAATTTGATGCCTGTGCTAATCTAAGCCTAAAGGCGAAATCATCTACGTAATAATAATTACTTACATATGTGTATAGTACTATGGTACGTCTTAATGAGTTCATTTACTTTAATATATAGTGAGCGATGCAGTTATCTCTGAAACATTTACGCGACCTTACTTTATTTCCTTTTGATGATATTGAAATTCGACATAGTTTTTTGATTCCGTTGGTTAGTTTACTAATCGACTTCGAGTTGTAACACTCGACCTTCAGCTTGAATCACATATGTTGTTTGGTAATCATGCTGTCTTTTGGCACTTGCCTTTGGAACGTGATTTACTAACGTCTCATTATTCTTCCCGTTACTTGTTATGATTTTGAAGAATCATGCCGTCAAGAAGACATCCCTTTTTTATAATGTAGCATTGGATCTTGTTGTGATATTTTGTTTTGTGTCGGCCATACTTAAGTAGGATGATTTATAATCATCTTATTGATTGAATTAGAGACGCTCTCATTTGAATAAGAAAATTATTAAAACGCAAAACCCATAGTCAAATTCATCTCTTACATGGATTGGGATGCCTCTTTATGTAAGTGACGAATTGTGAATGAGTGGGCTTATGTGTATCCGACATAGCGTGTGTTCGTTTGTACGAATCATTTTTTTGGGCTATGAACTTCTTTCGACTCATAATTTGTTATATGGATTTCTTTTCGAATGTATATCGACCTCCGCGAACTTGATAAGCTAATAGTAATGAACCATTAACCGCTTCCAAGAATTTACAACTTGTTAAATTCTTCGTTTCCAATGGTTTTTTCTTCGAGTCATGTATTTAATCCTTTCTTTTACGGATTCTCATGACATTCAATCCGTTCGCTCATGTTCATTGCATATATTTGATGCTTTGACTATTGTTCATTCAAATTTTCGTTGAAAACCTCAACGAGGACCTGTGTATATCCTCATCTCTTCACAAGTAAATTGAAAACGAATAAGGCGAATTGAGCACCGGGACGGCGCTCTCATAAGGAGGGGAGGATGTAAAACCCCGTATTTAAGGTCACTATTTACTTCGAACTCTAATTTATTTTTTTTAATTTTAAAATTTTACTTTTTATTAATTTTGGTCGTTTTTATTAAAAATCATCGTCTTAATTATTTACGAGCCATGCTTAGAATTATTATCCGTCTCGAACCCTATGTAATTTAAATTTTCAGAAAAGTATTCCGTTTAATGTAGAACTATTTTTATCTTGTTCGTTTTTACTTTGTGGTTCCACCTTAACTTTCATTATATTTTACGTCTATACCCGTTGACCCTAAAACTACCCGCTTATTTTAATCTTGCACAAAATAAACACATGTGGTGTTATCTTTATTTTTCTTGCCGACAAAAAGAAAACCCACTCCACAATATCATATTTGAAAAGTAGTCCGTGAAACAAGAGTGTCATCTCTTTAAAGTTAAAAGCTTTCAAGCCCATAGTCATCTTCAATTCAACACAGCTGTTCATCAACTTTTCCCAACTTCCATAAAATCATAATTAAACACACTCGTGTTTCTTCAAAAACTTAAAACGCCAAACAAAACACATTCACACAATCATCTCCATAGTTCAAAAATTACCAACTGTAGTACACACCAAAATGAAAAAAAGGACATTCTTGTCTTCAAAATGAAAACCCACCTTATAGCAACGTCTCTTTTACAAAATCAAATACATCCATTTATTTATTTACTAACTCACAATCTTCGTCGTTTTTCTTATTTGTTATCGTGAGCGCACCGGTCATTAGAAAATGGAAGTGTTTGTTTCATTCAAGTTTTCCAGTTGGTGTTTGGGTTGTTGTATATGTTCCATTAGTGAGCCATTAGACATTCATGTTCGAGTTGTTCGTGTTCGCAAACATGCATAATGCATGGTACACGTTGAAAAAGGTAAACTTCACGCTGGGTTTAGTTTTCGGTTAAGGTTTACATGGGTTCAGACGGGAATAGTTGGGTTTTCGTGTTCATGTATGGTAGTTAAAAGTTATGGGTCGATTTCAATCTCATGTCTTATTGATCTTGTTACCTCTTGTTCGACTTTTTATCTCGATCCTTTGGCTAAGGATGGTTATATTTAATCTCCTTCAGTTTCAATTTCGATCTTGCTTTTATAGCTTAGTTCATCTCGTAAAATAAATTGTTTTTTTGTCATCGGAAATATGGTTTCAAAAAAAAATATGACTTTTCTTACAAGAAAAATCGTATTTCTGATGAGCCACGGCTTTCTGATAGTTTTCTGTCGTCGCTAATCTGCTGAAGAGCCAATTGAATAACAAACAGAATACATGACAAATTTTAAAGTCACTAAAAACCACAGTAGAAACGTCATCAATGATTTTTGTTCTTTTATTGGTTTCACATCATTAAGCTAGCCTAAATGCATTGTGTATAGGATTGAATATCTTGACCTAAAAGATGAAAAGCTTTATTACTGTATTTTGCCTATGAATGGATCAAATCTGGGTCAAACAAGGAGTTGTCATATTCCCAAGAAAAAAGAATCGTGTCAACATTGTTTATGTCGTCAGATGGAAACAAATGGTGTCATATAGTTTCTCCATTAATATTTATTTAAAATGTTAAGAATTACTTTTATAATATAAATTAATGGTTTAATTGTGTTATATTTTAGGCTTAAGTAGGTAATTGGAAATACATTAAATTAGACCCAACTATATTTTTTTATAAAAATTCTTTATAAAATCTAAATTATATTTATTCGTGTAACATTTTAAATCCTTAAGTCGCAACTATATTTTTAGCGTTGCTCATATGGACTTTTCTCGGCTTTCTGACACGTTAATTATCGTTATCGTTTCTCGGGTCTCTCGAAGGTTATATCTCGCTATCTGATTATCATATTGTTTCAAGGTGAGTTCATTAGCCCCACCTTTTATTTTTTAATGGTTTCTTAATCTATTGTTTTGGGGGTGAGAATACATGCTTGTTTTACCGAATAACTTATCGGTTACTACTACATAAGCGTTACATGAATGTTTTTACTAAAGCTTTTACTTGCCTACCACATGATTTCTAATACATGTTTGATACATGCTTGTTTTATAAACTGGACACAAGAAACTTTATGGTATGCTGGACCCAAATATGAGATCAATTGCATGAGTAGTTATTGCCAAAAGACCCCAACATCATGAACTGTTAATTGCCTATAATGGGTGAGCGCTAGTACAAATAAATAGATCTATTGGGTTTGACAGCCCTGTCCGGGGGTATGAATCGAATCCTTTCGAGCACCCAGTCAACGGACAATTTGTATTTAGAATTTAGGTATAAGGCAATAATACCTAGTTATGGGGCAACTGATTTTTAAACAAGAAACGTGTTAACGTTAAGGCTTCGGTGTCATGAGCTCATTGCAATAGAAACGTGATTAATGGCTTGTCCGTACAACAAGTCACTCGATGAACCAAAAAACTTGTGTTTCTCTTTTATATCTTACAAACTCTTTGATTCACTCATGGTTTATTGACCATTATTGGAATTCGAAAACAAACTTTTGAATGTTGTTAACACTACACTTCTCCTACAGAAAAATATTCTTGAACTATTTCAATACTGCTTTTACTTAAACCTATGAATTCACCAACATTATTGTTGACGTTTTTGCATGTATTTTCTCAGGTTATTATATTGCTAGCTGAGCATTGGGAGCATTTGAGTCGCGTGGATATCAAAACTTAAAGGACTCGGTTTTCTTCACATTCGATAATCATTTATCTTTAAAATATACATTGAATCATGTTGAACTCTTTTAACTTCGGTGAAAAGTTAAATTATTTAGGACCTAAATTTACTCTGATTTATTTAAATCGAATGTGACATTTTATCAAACGTCTCTTTTGAGGTCGTTTACTGTAACTTGTACTTTATACTATGAAGTAGCACCCCAAAGTGGTATTCCGCTGCGTTGTGATTTTATGGGGGTGTTACAGAGTGGTATCAGAGCACTCGTTATAGCGAACTAGGTTGTTTTCAAAACCCTAGACTATAACCGTTTTTCGAAAAATTTTAAGAGTCTTTCACCATTGTCCGATATCCATGCGCGCTTGCTCCCAGGTAATTTATATGCTCTCTTTTGCTTCTTTATTGCTATTACATTAATAATTTGTATATAATACTTGGTTATTATTTCACTCTCATACGCCTATCTTATGACGTCATATTAATTGCTTTATATCGGCCGATTATATATATACGTTGCTTACTCCGACTATCGCGTACTTCCTGTTTTCTTATTTTCTCCCTCGAACGTCAATACTAGTATTATATAAGGATACCCGTACGTATATGAGCTACCTTCTTTTAATATCTTATGCTTATCTCTGGATTGCCCCATCTATTTATATAGAAGTGATTTGTGTGAGTTTAACTATTTAAGGTCGCTGTGTCGCCTTGGTGTTATGGCTAAAGTATGATTAGAATTTGAATCGTGGGTACGCCTACCTGCATGTTGCGTAAAATTTAGCGATGCTTTTCAATCGAGCTTGATTTGATGCATGTGCTAATCTAAGCCTAAAGGCGAAATCGTCTACGTAATAATAATTACTTACATATGTGTATAGTACTATGGTACGTCTTAATGAGTTCGTTTACTTCAATATATTGTGAGCGATGCAGTTATCTCTGAAACATTTATGCGACCTTACTTCATTCCCTTTTGATAATATTGAAATTCGACATAGTTTTTCGATTCCGTTGGTTAGTTTACTAATCGACTCCGAGTAGTAACACTTGACCTTCAGCTTGAATCACATATGTTGTTTGGTAATCGTGCCATCTTTTAGCACTTGCCTTTGGAACGTGATTGACTAACGTCTCATTACTCTTCCCGTTACTTGTTATGATTTTGAAGAATCATGCCGTCAAGAAGACACCCTTTTTTACTTAATGTAGCATTGGATCTTGTTGTGATATTTTGTTTTGTGTCGGCCATACTTAAGTAGGATGATTTATAATCATCTTATTGAAATGAATTAGCACGCTTCTTCATTTGAATAAGGAAATTATAATCCGCCGAACCATAAGTTCAAAAATCATCTCTTACATGGATTGGGACGTCTCTTTATCTAAGTGACGAATTGTGAATAAGTGGGCTTATTTGCATCCGACATAGCGTGCGTTCGTCTGTACGAATCATTCTTTGGGCTATGAACTCCTTTCGACTCGTAATTTGTTATATGGATTTTTTCGAATGTGTATCGCCTGCCGCGAACTTGATAAGCTAATAGTAATGAACCATTAACCGCTTCTAAGAATTTACGACTTGTTAAATTCTTCGTTTCCAATGGCTTTTTTTTCGAGTCATATATTTAACCCTTCCTTTTATGGATTCTCATGACATTCAATCCGTTCGATCATGTTAATTGCATAAATTTGATGCTTTGACTATTGTTCATTCAAATTTTCGTTGAAAACCTCGACGAGGACCTGTGTATATCCTCATCTCTTCACAAGTAAATAAAAGACGAATAAGGCGAATTGAGCATCGGGACGACACTCTCATAAGGAGGGGAGGATGTAAAACCCCGTATTTAAGGTCACTACTTATCCGAGCCTTACTTTTGTTTTCCAAATTTTATAGAATTTATTTTATTACTTTTAGTTGGTTTTATTAAAATCGTCGTTTTAATAATTTACGAGTCATGCTTAGAATTACTATCCGTCTTAAACACTACGTAATTTAATTTTTTAGAAAAATATTCCGTTTAAAGTAGAACTATTTTTATCTTGTTCGTTTTTTTTTACTTTGTGGTTCCACCTTAACTTTCATTATATTTTACGTTAATACCGTTGACCCTAAAACTACCCACTTATTCAAAAATAAAACACAAAAATTAAACTAATATTTTCTCACCTTATATTTCACACGTCTGTGGTGTGTTGTCCAAATTTTCTTATGACAAAAGACAGATGTATGTTTTTAATGAATGTAGTGCATGTTTACTTCCCATTCATAACCATCAAGATCTCTCTCATTTTTCATAGTCCATTTAAAAAAAACAAATTCTTCTCCTGATTCCTTTTTGCTGTCGTGTACAACGCCAACACCATCAATCCATATTATTTTATCTCTTGTTTGAAATATATTGAAAGATTTAAGGTTTCAAGTACTAGCTATTATTCATGGGTTAAATTCACTTCAAACTAACTACAAGACACATTATTTCTTGGGTCAAAGATGAATATTTATATGGATCTTGCACATATTTCAAGGGTTTTGTGTTGTTAATTTTCTTTGATCTTACCCCATTGTAGGTATTTTCTTAGTCTTTTTGATCATTAATTTTTATAATATTGCATGTGTATAATTTAGTCTATTGAATCCATGTGTGATCACATTTGAGGCATTTTTGAGATTTGATTGTTGATGGTAATGATAATAGGCGGAGATAGACTAGTTAGGCGAAGTTGTTATGTTGTGTCATGAGAAAATTTGAAGTTTGAAGGGGTTTAAAGCACCCATTTTGTGCAGAAAATTAGCGAGTCGGTTCGAGTAAGTCAAAAATTGTTAAAACTGATTTTGGCCTAGGAATTATGATATAGGTCGTCCCAAGCTTCGATTTGAACCAAGGTACGCCCCGTAACTCTTAATAGCGAAGAAGTTACGGCAAAAACAAGTTTAGAAAAATCAAAGTTTTCAATCAGCTATTTTGCTAAAAATATGTTGCTGATCAAATTTTCATTGGCCATTTTGAGCACTTTCTAGTCCGTTTGAGCCTTCCGGCAAAACACGAAAGTTCTCCGAAATGACGTTTTGCATAAAATCTCTTTTCGGTCAAAGTCACGAAAACGTGATATAGCGGGTCAAAACCGATGGTCAAACTGCTGTGTTTTACTAAAAATAAATAGTTGCAGCAGAATCTGAAAAGGGTATTTTGGTCAATTTCTGTCGAGATTCAAGTCTCGGCCAAAACTAAAAAGTTGTCCGAAACGTCGTTTTACATCAAAATGCTTTAGAGTCCGAGTCGTGAAAATGTATTTTAGCGGGTCGTTTTGGACGGGTCAGACTTAAGAAATTTTATAATAAAAGGTCAAACTTAGCGAAATTCTTTTAATGGTCAATTAGTGTTTTACCAAATGATTAGGCGTAAAATATGTTAACTAAAACTGAAATTTACAATTAATAAGTTAGTCTTTCACTTTTGTTCATGTCTAAAATCATAATCTTTTACAATGGGTCAAAACGAGTAATTTTCATTAAAATTACATATTAGTCGGAATGGGTTAAAATGATTACGTTAATCAAAAGTCGAATCATTTTAGGGAATAAATAAGTAAGATTAGGGGCGCGACTCATTGATTCTTACGATATAAGAATTTCAAATATGTCGAAATAAATAGATTTTAACATACTTATGGGGCATTTTTTTTGGCATTTTTCTTATAAATATATTCTTATACGCACACCATTATTTTAGGTCGCAGTACGGATCTCTCGACTTCGTTTCTTTCATTTTTGAATCATGATGTTCAGCATCGCTGCATCGTTGTTCACAAAAGATGAATCTTTGTGATTCTCTTATCCGATACTTCATTGCTTCTCGGTGAGTTCATAGCCCCACCTTTTCTACTTTAATGGTTTTCATAACTATTTTTGGGGTGAGAATACATGCTCATTTTACTAGTAAACTTATTGATTCCTACTATATGAGCGCTACATGAATGTTTTGTACTAAAGCTTTTACTTTCCTACGCACATGATTTCGGAATACATGTTTGATATCAGGTTGTCTTTCTACTGATTTTTATTAAAGCTTAATTGCTTACTACATGATTGAATCATTGATTAGCTATTTATAAACCGTGAGTTTTGGACACATTATTAGGTTTTACTAATGTAAGCACAAGTGCTTGAAGGGTATGCCTGTCCCGATTATGAAATTATTTGCAATGAGCGCTATGAGTCAAAAGTCCCTAATTTCATGAACCTTTATATTAAATAATTGCGCCTGTATGGGGTGAACGCAAGTTACATTTAAATAATCTAATTGTTTGACAACCCCGTCTGAGGTCCTGAATCGAATTCTTTCGAGCACCTTTTTAACCGGGCGATTATGTATTGAGAATCGTCAGAGGCATGAGGCATAATCCCTAGTAACATTAGGGGCGAGACTGTAATTTGAGTCAATATTATAATGGCATTATTGGTCAAGGTTTCGGTGTCATGATCCAATAGGCGGTAAATGTTTTGAATGATACTATAAAGATTGTTCGGCTAGGGCGTGATCTTTAAACCTATGTGGTCCACTATTGATTATTATTAGCTTGATTTATCGTAATCACTTTGAAAAATGGTAAGGAGCGTTCTTTTCTTTCTGACATATTTACTTGAATTATGTCAATACTGTGTATTTACTTGAAACCATAATTCACCCACATGTTATTGTTATACATTTTTGCATGTATTTCTCAGGTTATTATACTTACTAACAAGCTGAGCATCGTGAAGTATTTGGGAGCATTCGAGTCGCGCGGAATATAACCAAACTTAAAGACTTAGTTTTTCTTCACATTGATCGACCATTATTAATTAAAAATCATTACAAAGAGTCATGTTTTAAAATATGTGTAACTTGTTGTTAAAAATAAGATTTATTGGACCTAAATTTACTCTGATCTATAAAATGAATGTGACATTTTATTAAACGTCTCTTTTAGGTCGTATTTCTGTAACTTGTGTGTAGAAACTATGAAGTAACACCAGCCGAGTGGTATTGCATAACCTCCGCTAGCGATGATTGTGATTTGGTGGGTGTTACAGGTTAAACAATAACCACAAATAAATGGCCCCAACGGGTATCTTTGCCCAAAACACACCACTCCCACCAAAAAGATATTCAAATGTGTGCTATTGGTAAACGACAGTATAGGTACCAGTCCCAACGGGGTAGACCAGTCCCAAATAGATCTATACATGGGTGATGATAGTTGGGGACTTAATGGTCCCCAGTAGGGCTTAGGGCAATAATGTATCTGAAAAGGATACAGAAAAAATACTTGCATCCATCGGTTTATTAGGCATGTATCCCCCTCCACAGGTTTATGAAAACAGTTAAATGATAGAGATGGCGGAGGCTAATGAACGTCATCAATAATAGATCCAGGAGGAAATGTGATTGATGGCAAAAGTAAATGAAATGAAAGTAGACTGAGCTTCGTGCACACAACCTCGGGTAATCATGTCAATTCTTAGTTTGATTGGAATATTTTTATGACATAATGAAATATCACTTTGATTGGAATTTATTATGGAAATATCTGTATCAGTGTTAGTTCAGGGCCATCATAACTTAGGAGGTCATGAAGTAAAACGATTGAGGACCAGGACATTTAAAATCGTAAATCCAGCAAACTCGTCAAAACGTATACCCAAATGAAATCCCTTTTATGAAGCTCCCTAGTGAATTTGATACATTATATTTTTACAAGTTTCTTCAAAAAGCTAGAATAAGTTATATATATTGTTTATAATAATATAAATTCATAACAATATTTTTATAAGTTTTCAAAATTGGCAATATATACCCCTAGTTTATAAACTTTTACAAGTTTAGTCCTTTATATTAAAGTATATATAATTTAAACATTTAACTTTGAAACTTGGCAAAATAGGTCCTTATAGTTATAACTTTAAGAAAATGACATTTTCATTCAGCCTCTTTAGTTCATAAATGGAGAGCGGCGAGAGTATTCTCAGATAACATACACGATTCTTACGGATAGATTACTCCTTCTCTATGCATGAAACTTTTGCAAAAACAAAAGTCCAAAAAGCCATGCAAGCTTATTTTATGATTCCAAATGATATTTGCATGTTATAGCTTATTAATATAAGCTAAAATAAGATGTTTTAATGTAACAAAAGTTTAGAAAAAAAACTCGTTAGCTAGAAAATCAAAACTGGTCGTTTTTAGGGTTTTTACCAAAAACAAATGGGTTTGAGGATGCAAACCTTCAAACAAGAGTTCATATATGATCTAAAATATTATGAACATTATTGTATCAGAATATTTAATATAAGCATTATTGGAACAAGATCTATGGCTTACTTGAGCTAAAAAAGAGTCGAAATGGGGTTTTCCTCCCCGGGTTTGTACGCCTTTAGTAACGACTTTCAAGGCTTCTTCGTTTTTCTTGATTCTTACGGCTTCTATTCTAGACTTAAAGGAACTTCTATTGATCTCTATTACTGTCTAAGAGAAGGCTAGAATACCATTTGATGGTATGAGATGAGTGTGTCGGATGAAATGAAATAGGTATGGAGTTTCGTTTTATATAGGGTACACACACTTGGTGCCAAATTTTCCTTGGGCAATCTAAGGGATGATAAGTTCTAAGCTAGCTGAGGTAGATATTGAGGGGCTATATGAAATGATCCTTATAAGTTAGAAACAGATACTAAGTTTGGAGGGTGTTTGTGTGGCCACGACAAGAAAAGCGAAGACAAGGAAGGTGATGGAGGTGCTTGTAAGCTACTGGTTTTTGGCTTGCTTGGAAGTCATGAGAGATGCTAGTGTTGGTGTTATGGTATAGTGTATGCATGTGCTTTATTAATATCTGCTAGCTTGTGTCTAAATGGGTCAAAATGAAAGAAAATGTGGTGTGTCGGAGTTTGTTTTTCTTTGGGTTAGGGGGTTTATAGGGTATTTAAAATGTAAATTAAGGTTAATATTAAGGTAAGATTAATGTTTTAGATTAGTTGGTCGGCACTGAGAGATTTAGGGCTTAGGATAAGTTAAGAGCTTAGTTTTATAGGTTTAGGGTTTAGTTTTTAGTTTGAAAAGTGAAATATAAGGGGTTTAGGGTATTGTATTCTTATGATTTAGAGTTTCAAACATGGATTAAGTGGTTAAGATTATGGATAGATTAGGGTTTAAGGAGTCAAGAATTAAGTACTTAACCATTTGTTAAAGTCGGTGTAGAGTTAAACATGGTTTAAGAGCTTAAATGACCTAAATAGGTTTTTAAGGCATTATATGACATTGTAGCATGAGTCTTAAAAGAGTTGTAGCAATGACTAATGGAAGTTGGAAACTATGATTCAAATATGGTCATTGGTAGCACGTGTAGCATATTATGAATAGGCTTACACATTCATTTATATATGTATGGCATTATATAGAATTTAAAACGGGTTTTGATGTAAACGTTAAGCGGTTAAAGGCTTGTTGTTTGAAATAACGTTTTGAAAAGTATTTAAATGGTTAAAGTACTTAGTAAAAATGATATTAAGATATAACTTGACATATTAGGATTTTTATATGAGATACCACATAGATACATATAGCATTGATAAAGGTTGCGTGAGCTCGTTTTCTTTAGAGATGCAAGTTACGTTGCAAAATGATATCAATGCAAAAAAATTCATAGTACGAAGGTGATGATATTTATCCTCGATGATATGTACATTGTATCTAATTTAATAAGAAGGATAATAACAGTGCACAAATTTAGTAGCAAGGATATATACATGATTGAAAGCACACATCCTCTGCGGATGTTACATATCTCCCTCCCTTAAAAGAAATCTCGTCCCGAGATTTAGTTGGATGCCGGAGTGATGTTTGAAAACAGATGTGGATACTTGGCATGAATTTGATCTTCTCGTTCCCATGTAAATTTTGGTCCTCTTTTATAGTTCCATCATACTTTGACTATAGGAATACGACTTTGTTTCAGTTGCTTGACTTCTTGATCCATAATCTCTACTGGTTCTTCCACATAGTTGAGTTTGTTATCGAGCCGAAGCTCTTTCATTGGAATGACAAGGGATTCGTCAGATAAGCACTTCTTTAGATTAGAAACATGGAAGGTATTGTGGATATTACTGAGCTCTTCAGGAAGCTCAAGTTTATATGCTACTGGACCAATCTGTTCAAGGATTTTGAATGGTCCAATGTACCGAGGATTAAGCATTCCTCGTTTTCCAAATCGGATGACACCTTTATGAGGTGATACTTTCAACATAACACGATCTCCAACTTGAAATTCTAAGGCTTTCGCCTGACATTGGCGTAACTTCTTTGCCGATCTCTTACAGCCTGCAAGCGTTGTCGAATTTGCACTATCTTTTTAGTGGTTTCATGAATTATTTATCGTCCTGTGAGTTGGACTATAGAGTGCTTCAAATGGTGCTGCCTTAATACTGGCATGATAACTATTATTGTAAGAGAATTCCACCAATGGTAAGTGTCTTTCCCATCCTTTTTCCGAAAGGACTATACACAGCTTGAAGCATGTCTTCTTCGGAGTGATTTTAATGGTTCTTTCACTTTGTCCATCGGTTTCAGGATGATATGTCGTACTCAAATCTAATTGAGTCTCTATCCCAAGCACTTTGATAGTAGATTGCCAGAATCTGGATGTGAAATGACTGTCACGATCCGAGATGATGTATATTGGCACACCATGTCGGGAGACTATTTCTTTGATGTACAACCTGGTAAGGGTTTCCATACTATCTGTCTCTCGGGTAGGTATGAAATGTGCGGATTTTGTAAGGCGATCGACAATGACCCAAATTGTGTCATGTCCGTTTGATGTTTTGGGTGTCTATTGTAACGAAATCCATTGTTATTCTTTCCACCATTTCCCACATAAGAATCGCTGGTTTTGTACCAGTAAGAACCGATGGCTGCTGACATTCGGCCTTAGACTTCTAGAACATGTCAAACATTTGCCAACATATTCCGCGATGATTATGCTTTCATGTTAGAGCCACCCTAGAGTTCTTAGATCCTAGTACTGTTGTCCAGAACCTGGGAGAATGGAATATTTTGATTTATAAAGGAGATTCATAAGCATGATCAAGTCCCTCAGCTTACCAAGATGGTAACCAACCCCCCCCCCTTTGGTTCCTTGTAACAAACGAGTTCCATCAGGATGTACTTCAAATGCTTTGTCCATTCCTCGTAAATTCTCAGCCTTGATGTTTTCTTCCTTGAGGCTTCAGTTTGAGCTTCGAGAATTTATGATGGTAGTTTTGGATTAACGGACATGATTAATGATATGATTCGGAGTGGTTTGATTCGTTCCTTTTGGCTTAAGGAATCTGCTACGACATTTGCCTTTTCGGGATGAAGCCGTGGATCACACAATCGTTTATCTGGCAAGCAATTCTAACCAACGCGTTGCCCTCAGGTTTACATTCTTTCCGATGAAGAATATGTTTGAAGGCTTTTGATTCAGTGAAACGAGTACACTATGACCATATAGATATGTCCCTCCAGAATTTTCAAGGCGAACACTACTGCTCCCAAAGTCGAGATCATGAGTGGTATAGTTTTCTTCATTAGGCATTAAGTCGTCAGGATCATATGCAATAACCTTCTCTCTTTGCATTAACAAATCTGGCGCCTCCCAGAAGACCTTGGATGGATGCACGAATCACCTAGACAAGAAAATTGTCATTCCTTTAGGTAAATGCTAAGATTGAGCTCACATTAGCTTCCTGTTTTAAAGTTTGAAAAAGCCGATTCTTGGTCGTCGCCCCCAGAATATACTTCTTGTTTTTCTGGGTTTTATTTTAGTCAAAAAGAATTTTGCAATCTTTGAAAAATCTTTGATAAATCTCCGATAATAGCCAGTAAGTCCTAAGAATTGACGAACTTCAGTGGGTGTAGTGGGAGATGTCCAATTCTTAACTGCTTCAATCTTGGCAGGATCAACATGAAGTCCTTGACTATCAATCAAATGTCCAAGAAATTGCACGATACGAATCCAGAAATCACATTTGGAGAACTTGGCATACAACTTCTCTTTCTTGAGTAATTCTAGGATTATTCTCAGATGATTTGCGTGTTCTTCTTCGTTACGAGAGTAGATGAGAATATCATCGATGAACACTATCATAAATTTATCCAAGTATGGTTTACACACACGATTCATGAGATCCATGAATACAGCAGGTGCGTTAGTTAAACCAAATGGCATCACTTGAAATTCATAGTGTCTGTATCTTGTTCTGAAAGCAGTCTTAGGAATATCTTCATCCCTCACTCTCAGTTGATGATAACCTGATCTTAGGTCAATTTTTGAGTAGACACTCGAACCTTGAAGTTGGTCGAATAAGTCATCGATTCTGGGTAATGGGTAACGATTCTTTATAGTAAGTTTATTCAACTCTTGGTAATCGATACACATTCTGAAAGATCCGTCTTTCTTTTTAACAAATAAGACAGGAGCTCCCTAGGGTGAAGTACTTGGTCGTATAAAACCTCGGTCTGCTAACTCTTGAAGTTGACTTCGAATAGTTCCTCCTTGCATTTCTGACGATCTTATCTATAGGTGCATGCAAACAGGCATTGCTCCAGGAATTAAATCGATTTGGAATTCTACTTGGACGAACGGGAGGGAGGCCAGTAGATCGTCAGAAAAACTTTTGGGAATTCCTCTGAATTACTCTGAGGGATTAATCTTCCTGTCGTTTCTCATCTAGGCTTCTTTTTCATTACTTGAGGCTAAAACGAAAACTTGACATCCCCTGAGATAGTATACCTTTCGGGTTTTTAACAGGAATATGAGATTTAGTCGGGTCTACTTCGTCCCTCGAATATCCGAAGTTTCACCGTCGATTGGGATTGTGGAACGAACTATATCGGCACATTAAAAAATTATTTTTTTTATAAATAATTCTGGCATGATACTTGGATAACCAATCCATACCAATGACAATGTCGAAACTACCGAGTTTAATTGGCATGAGATCAATTTCGAAAGGTTGATTTAACAAAGTTAGGGTGCAACCCTGGATAACGGTGTTTGTGCTTACTAGTCGCCTGTCCAGCCATTTTGATATCGTAACAAGGTTACTATTGTAATATAGGCGGATATTTAGCATAGAAGTCAAGAGATGTGATATGAAGCTTTTATCAGCTCTGGAATCAAATAATACTCTAGTTAAATGCTGGTTTAGGAGAAACATACCTGTAACTACGTTCGGTTCTTGATGAGCTTTCCTATCCCTTAGCATGTAGGCTCTTCCGTGGGCATTGATGTTGGTCTTTCGGTACTGATTTGTATAATGCCATTTTTCTCCACAGGCATAACAAATAACTGTCACTGGTAGTTGAATTCTACTTTACTCCAGTTGGGATATGTATTAATGCGGCCTCATGTTTCGGCAATTACTTGTCAAATGGCCCACTATGTTGCACAGTATTACACATAACATACAAGGTCCCCGGTGTGATGGAGATCACAATTATCTACATAATAGAGTTTCATCGGCATACCTATTTTTCTCAGCAGGAGTGGCAGCATAAGCCTTGGCAGCTTCTTGCCTTCGGTTCTGTTATGGTTGGTGATTGTTGTAGTGGTTGTTGGTGTTGGTGTTACGGTAGTTGTTGTTGTTACGGTAATTGTTGTTTTTATTGTTGAAAGTTCTTTTGTCGTCAAACTTTCGTTTATGATCACTTGATACTTGTACCGGAGTGTGCTTTGTTACCTGATCCATTAGCCTTTGGGCTATGTTAATGGATTCTTCTAAAGTTTAAGGTTTAGATGCGGTAACATTTCCTTCAATACTTCTAGGTAACCCTCCGATGAAGGCTTCCAGGAGTTTCTCGGTGTTAGGTACCATGTTCGAGCATAGAACTGCTAATTTTTGGAATCTTCTAACGTAAGATTTGAGATCATTTCCCTTTACAGTCAGATTGTAAAGTTCATCTTTCATCTTTCTGACTTCAGTTCGAGGACAATATTTGTTTGTCAAGAGCCTCTTTAACTCAGTCCAGGTGATTTGATTGGCTTGATCTACTCCTGTAGGTTGGGCGTATGCATTCCACCAGGACAAGGCATCATCAGTAAGGGTACCAGTAGCAAATGTTACTTTGTTTTCCTCGGCACATTTTCTTCGAGAGAATACTGATTCGGTTCGTTCAAACCAACGGATGAGGCCAATTGCTCCTTCCGTACCATTGAAGTAGAAAGGTTGATAGCTTATGAATTCTTTGTAGTTTCCCATTTTTTACTATAGGAGTTCCAGTAGGTCCGGTGTTCCTGTTGGGATTAGTAGTACCTGCCATTGTTACAGTTTGTGCTTCTAGAGCCGCAATGACACTGTCAGCAACTAGTTTCTTAATGGCAGCTTGAGTCATGGTCGGTGCTTCAGATGTTGACGTCCTTTTGGGAGGCATTCTATCAACATAAGACAACACGTAATAAGAATAATATCACAAATCTTAAAATAATTAAAGTGCAAAAATAAACATTGTTACAATAGTGATATCGAAATCATAGATAATTCATATCAAATAAGTATCTATGATTTATATAGAAGTCAGGGTATAATTCATAATGATGATGACGGAGATGGAGAAACCTGGACGTATATTTTTAGGTAAGTTAAGTAACATAAATGTCATGTTTTTACAAGTTCAATGATGTTTACGTATATTTTTGCAAAGTTGAGTAACCCCAAATGTCATGTTTCATAAGTTTAGTAACCTAAGTGAACAAAATGAAAGTTTAGTAACTGAGGCGAACTTTTTGGGAAAGTATAGTAACTTCTTTGTATAATAACCCTTTGATTTTCGTTCTGAATTTTTCTACCTTTCTTCAGAGCAAATCCTACTGATTTCTTATCCATTATTACAGGTGGTGCATGACAAGAAGATCAACAAACAAACTATTCACACCTTGCAAATAACCTAAATGAGAATTTCAATCATCTTGGAGACACTTCAAGTCACTAAGCCTTGACGAATTAAGATCACCTAATTTCAATTTATTTTCTGACCAAGTATACACGAAGGAAGAAGAAGCAGAAGCAATGGCGGAAACTATGGAGCAATACATGAGCAAGACCCGAACGAACTATGGATCGGGAGTTGCTAGGCTTAAGATTGAGGAAAAAGATAGTTTTGAACTGAAATGCCAATTTCTTAAGGAGCTTTGAGAAAACACGTTTAGCAGTTCAAATAATGAAGATGCGAACGAACACATTGAAAAAGTTCTTGAAATTGTTGACTTATTCCACGTTGCTAACATCACTGAGGATCAACTAATGCTCCGAGTCTTCCCTAAATCCTTAACCGGAGCCACAAGTCGTTGGCTAAGAAATGAACCAACTGGTTCGATCAAAACTTGGGAAGATCTTAAAACTAAGTTTTTAAACAAATATTGCCCACCTGGTCGAACTGCGAAGAAAATGGAGGAAATCAACAACTTTCAACAAGAACCAGATGAAACCCTTTATCAAGCATGGAAGCGCTTTAAAGAACTCTTGATGAAGTGTCCTCAACACAATTTGACTGAGATACATGAGGTAATTTTGTTCTACAATGGGTTGGATGTTCCAACACGACAGATTCTTGACTTAATAGGTGCCATTCCAACTAAGACAGCTGCAGATGCTAAAAAGGCCATCCAAGAAATGGCAGAATACTCTTAAAATGACATAATGGAACATCTAGAGGAAGAAGTACTGAGACTTCTGACAGACTGTATAACACCCCTATTTTTACACATATAGCAGCCGAAGCTAATCTAGGGTATTATTTCATAGTACAACAGTCATAATCATAGAAAACGAATCGTAAAGAGACATTTTTGGAAAATTTAGTTATCATTCATTTATTCATCAGAGTTTTTACAAAAAGCAAGGTCCCAACATCTAAAAACATAAAGTTTGAATGATAACAGTTTAGCCATCTTCAAGTCCGTGCCACTCCATGCTTTAAGTTGCTCAATTACCTGAGATAAACATGCTAAAAAGTTAACATAAAGGTTGAGTGAAATTCATAGGTTTAAGTAAAGTAGTTTGAATACAAGTTCAATAGTCGGTTACGTTGTTATACACCCATAATTTGTAATAATTGCATGCATGTACAATTATCATGGAAAACAATATTATTGCGCTAAGCACATGACACCGAAGCCTTAGGTTAATCAATAACTACAAATAATTGCCCCAACGGGTATCTTTGCCAAAACACCCGTAAAGTTATTCAAATGTGTGCTATTGGTTACCGATAGTATAGGTACACCAACAGGGAGTCCAGTCCTAAATAGATCTATTCACAGCATTTGCGCTTACCCCAATGAGTAATTAACGGTTCATGATAGTGGGGACTTCATGGCAAAAGTAGGGACTTAGGGAATAATGTATCAGGATAGCATACAGAAAAATACTTGCATTCATGGTTTATAGCATGTATCCCCCTTGCGGGTTTATAAAATATTTAAAAGATTGAATGCGAGGCTATGAACTCACCTTAATAGTACAGGGAAATCTGATTGATGGCAAAAGTATATGAAATGAAAGTAACGGCTTCGTCACACAACCTGGGTAATATGTCAAGTCTTAGTTTGATTGGATATGTTTTATGTCATAATGAAATATCATTTGATTGGATTTAATACAAGGGAAAATATAGTTTCACTGTTGGGCCATCATAATCAGAGGTCATGTAGTTAAAGGTTTGAGGGGAGCAGGAAACTAGTTGTAAATCGTAAATCCAGCACTCGTCAAAACGTATACCAAATGAAAACCCCTTTCATGAAGCCTGTTCCGCCTACCCTGTTAATGTGATTACATTTTATAGTTTTAAGTTTCTTCAAAAGCAAGAATATTTTATATTATTTTTATAATTAATTAAAATAGGTCCTATTAGTTATAAACTTTAGAAAATGACTTTTCAGCACTTTAGTTATAAATTTTATTAAGTTACGATATATACCCCTATGCATGGAAACTTTTGCAAAACAAGTCCAAAAGACCATGCAAGCTTATTTTAAGGTTCCAAATGATTATTTCTGGTTTTAGCTTTATTAGTCTGCGATGTAGAAGCTAAATTAAGAAGTTTTAACGTAACAAAACTAAGTTTAGAATAATTGGAATCTGATAGCTAGAAAAAAAAAAATTCAAAAACGGTGTCGTTTTTTGGGTTTTTATTAAAAACACATGGGTTTGAGGATTTCAAAAGCTACAAAAAAATGAGGTTCATTATATGATCTTAAGATTATTATGAACATTATTGTAATAATATAAGCTTATGGAATCAAGATCTTTAGGGTTTACTTGGAGCTAAAATGGGTCGAAATGGGTTTTCTGGTTCGTTGCATAGTAAACGACTTCAAGGCTTCGTTTTTCTTGATTCTTTGGATCCTTGCACATTCTTTTTCACTAAACTTAGGGACTTTCTCTTGATTTCTATGGATGCTATGGAAGTGTTAGAATTCATTTGAGGTATGAGATGAGATGTGTGGGATGAAATGAAAGGGGTGTATGGTTCGGCTATATATAGGGGTTAAAATAATTTGGTGGCCAAGTTTTCTTAGCATCTAAGGGCTTGATAAGTGTCTAAGCTAGCTGAGGTAAGTATTGAGGGCTAGTATGATGAGTCTTATAAGCTAGAAACTAGATATGAAGTGTTGGAGGGGTGTTTGTGGCCACGACAAGAAAAAGAAAGACAAAGAGGTGTTTTGTTTACAAGTAGCTTACAAGGAGGTGATGGAGGTGTTTGTAAGCTACTTGGGTGGCTGCTTGGTGAGTCATATAGGTGCTTGAGGTGCTTGGTTGCTAGCTTGTGTGTATAAATGGGTCAAAATGAAAAGAAAATGGTGTCGGGTTGGTTTTTCTTTTGGGTTAGGATTTAGGGTTTTAAAATGTGGATTAGTGTTAGGACTGAGATTAGAGCTTAGGATTAAGGTTTAGGGATTAGTTTTAGGTTTAGGGTTTAGTTTTTAGATTGAAAGTGAAATTGGGTTTAGGGTTTTGTTTTATGATTTTTAGGTTTTAAACATGCGGATTAGGGTTAATATTATGGATAGATTAGGGTTTAGGAGTCATGAAGTAAGTACTTGTCCTTGTGTTTAAAGTGGTGTAAAGTTATAAACAGGTTTAGGAGCTTAAATGACTTAGTTTGACTTTCTTGCATTATTGATTTATACATTGTGCTTTAGAAAGTGTAACTTGGTTTAGGAGGTAAGATAATTTTAATGTGGTGAATTGATACTTGTAAACAAGCTTTAAAGGCTTGTAATTTCATTTTTTTGGTATGACGTTTCATTAATATTAGGGTTTTGATGTAACGTTAACGTTTTATGCTGTTTTGACAATAACATTTGAAATGTACGTTAATGATAATGTACTTAGTAAAATGATATTAAAATATAGACTTGACATATTAGGATGTTTATATGATATTAAACATAGATATAGATGGCATTGATAGAGGTTGCGTGAGCACGTTTACTTTAGAGATGCAACGTTAAGTTGCATATGAGAAAAGCAAAAAAAATTTCCCGTGTAAGAGGTGGTATAATTTATAATTGATGGATTATTACATGTATCTAATTTAATAGATGGGATATTACAGTTTGCATCTAATTTAAAAATGGATATTTACATTGATGAAAAAATTATCGGGTGGTTAGAGGCTTTTCCATTAACAGAATTCTTGTCCGGAGATTTAGTGGACTGCCGGATGTGATGTTTGAAAACAGACGTGGATACTTGGCACGAATTTGATCTTCGCGTTCCCATGTAATTTTTGGTCATCTTTTAGAGTTCCATCTTACTTTGACTATAGGAATACGACTTTGCTTCAGTTGCTTGACTTCTCGATCCATAATCTCCACTGGTTCTTCCATAAAGTTGAGTTTGTCATCGAGCCGAAGCTCTTTCATTAAAATGACAAGGGATTCGTTAGATAAGCATTTCTTTATATTTGAAACATGAAAGGTATTGTGGACATTACTGAGCTCTTCAGGAAGCTCAAGTTTATATGCCACTGGACCAATCCGTTCAAGGATTTTGGATGGTCCCAATTAGAACCAGGATTAAGCTATTCCATCGTTTTCAAGTCGGGCGACACCTTTACGAGGTTGATTACTTTCAAAACATAAACACGATCTCCAACTTGCAATTCTAAAGGCTTTTGCCTGTCATTGGCATAAAATTCTTTGCGATCTCTTGCAGCCTGTAAGCCCGTTGTCGATTTTGCAACTATACTTCTCAGTGATTTTATGGTTATTTCTGTCCTGTAAGTTAAACGTCTCCACTTGGCCAGACAAACAGGTGATCTGCACTTTCGGGACCATAGAGTGCTTCAAACGGTGCTGCCTTAATACTGGCATGATAACTGTTATTGTAAGATAATTCCACCAATGGTAAGTTTCTTTCCCATCCTTTTCCAAAGTCTATGACACAGGATCGAAGCATGTCTTTGAGTGTTTGGATGGTTCTTTCACTTTGTCCATCAGTTTTAGGAATGATATGTCAGTACTCATTGGTCCCTAATTGAGTACCCAAGGCACTTTGTAGTGATTGCCAGAATCTGGATGTGAAATGACTGTCACGATCCGAGATGATGGATATTGGCACACCATGCTATTTGTCTCTCAGGTAGGTATGACCCAAATTGTAAGGCGATCGACAATGACCCAAATTGTGTCATGTCCGTTTGATGTTTTGGGAAGTTTTGTAACGAAGTCCATTGTTATTCTTTCTCATTTCCACATTAGGAATCTATGTTGTACAGTAAGCGGTTTGGCTTCTGACATTCTTCCTTAACTCTAGAGAACATGTCAAAAACATTTGCCAACATATTCACGATGTTTGCTTCATGTTAGGCCACAATAGAGTTTTCTTTGACTCCTTTGGACATTTATGTCAGAACCCGGGTGAAATGGAATATTTTGATTTATGAGATTCATGCATGATCAAGTCCCTCAGATTACCAAAGAGTGGTAACCAGCTTTGGTTCTTGATTCAACGAGTTCCATCAGGATGTACTTCAAACGCTTTGTCCATTCCTCGTAAATTCCCAGCCTTGATGTTTTCTTCCTTGAGTGCTTCAGTTTGAGCTTTGAGGATTTGTGATGATAGTTTTGGATGAACGGTCATGATTAATGATCTTATTCGGAGTGGGTTCAAGATTCGTTCCTTCTCGGCCCTCTAAGCATTCTGCTTATGACATCTTGCATTTCCAGGGATGAGTAGCGGACTCTCACAACGTAATTGCAAAGCATTTTAACCAAAGACGTTGCCTCATGTTTAATTCTTTCTGATGAAGAATATGTTGAAGGCTTTTGTGATCAGTGAAAACTGTACATTTTGTACCGTTTAGATAGTGTCTCTAGATTTTAAGAGCGAACACTACTGCTCCTAATTTGAGATCATGAGTAGTATAGTTTTCTTCATTAGGCTTAAGTTGTCGGAATGCATATGCAATAACCTTCTCTCTTTGCATTAACATTGCTCCCAGACCTTGATGGTATGCATCACAGTAGACAACAACATCGTCATTTCCTTCGGGTAATGCTAAGATTAGAGCTTCACATAGCTTTTGTTTTAGCAGTTAAAAAGCCGATTCTTGGTCTTCACCCCAGATATACTTCTTGTTTTTCTGGGTTAATTCAGTCAAAGACTTTGCAATTTTTGAGAAACCTTGGAGAATCTTCGGGTATTAGCCGACGAGCAGTCCTAAGAGATTGAGAACTTCCGTGGGGGTGTTTGATAGTGGGAGTGAATGACCAGTTCTTAACTGTTTAATCTTGGCCGGGTCAACATGAAGTCCTTGACTATCTATTATGTATCAAGAATTGGCACATATGCGGTATCAGAAATCACACTTGGAGAACTTGGCATATAGTTTATCTTTTCTGAGTAATTCTAGGATTATTCTCAGATGATTTGCTTGTTCTTTTTTTGTTACGAGAGTATATGAGAATATCATCGATGAAAACTATACATACTTAATCATGTATGATCAACAGTGCGTTTAGTTAAACAAATGGCATCTCTTGAAATTCATAGTGTAAGTATCTTGTTCGGTGAATAGCATGTCTTAAGTTCTCTAGAATATCTTATCCTCTCTCTTAGTTGATGATTAACCTGATCTTAGGGTAGATTTTTGAGTAGACAATAGAACCTTGAATTTGGTCAATTAAAATATCGATTCTGGGATTGCGGTAAAGATTATTTATAGGAGTTTATCTACTCCCAGTAATCGATACACATTTTGAAGATCGTCTGTCTTTTAACAATATAAGATTAGGAGCTCCTAGGGTGTATTACTGGTCGTATAAAACCTCAGTCTGGACAATTCTTGAAGATGATTAGATAGTTCTGCATTTCTGAAGGAGCTTAATTTGATAAGGTGCTGGGCGGCTAAAGGGTGCTGCTCCGGGAATTAGATCGATCTGGAATTCTACTTGCGCGAACGGGAGGTGAAAGGCCAGGTAGATCTTCAGAGAAAATTCTAGGAATTATCTGACTACGGGGATATCTTTCGTCGTTTCTCGTAAGGCTTCTTTTCATTACTTAGGCTATGATAAAAAAACTTGACATCCCCTGGATATAGTACTTTCGGTTTTTATTACAGGAATATGAGATATTATGTCAGGTCTTACTTCGGCCAACTCGAGGATTCAAAGTTTCACCGTCGATTGGATGTGGACGACTTCTCGTCACAGATGATTCAGCATGATCTTGGCATAACCAATCCATACCAATACAAAACGTCGAAACTACAGTTTTAGATTGGCTATGAGATCAATTTCGAAAGGTTGATTTAACAAAGTTAGGGTGCAACCCTGGATAACGATGTTTGTGCTTACTAGGTTTTCGTCAGCCATTTCGATATCGTAAAAGGTATCCATAGTAATAGGCAGGATATTTAGCATAGAGGCAAGAGATATAGATATGAAGCTTTTATCGGCTCCAGAATCAAATAATACTCTAGTTAAATGCTGGTTTAGGAGAAACATACCCGTAACTACGTTTGGGTCTTGATGAGCTTTCCTATCTCTTAGCATGTAGGCTCTTCCCTGGGCATTGATGTTGGTATTTCAGCACTGATTTGTATAATGCCCTTTTTCTCCATAGGCATGACAATTAATAGTCACTGGTAGTTGATTACTTCCAGTGGATGGCCTCTTGTTTCGGCAGTTCTTGGTCAAATGGCCTACCTTGTTGCAAGTATTACACTTAACAGTATAAGGTTTGGTGTGGCTAGAGATACATTTTCTACATAATGGGAGGTTTCCGGCATACCTATTGTTCTCAGCAGGAGTGGCAGCATACGCTTTGACAGCTTCTTGCCCTTCGGCCTCCAATTAATTTCTTGTTCGTGGTCTCGGTAATTATTATAGTGGTTGTTGGTTTGGATGTTACGGTTAGGTGTTTGGTTGCGGTAATTCTGTTTTGTTGAAAGTTCTATCTGTCTGTTCAAACTTTCGTTTATGATCAACTTGTACTTGCAACGAAGTGTGTTTTATTACTTGATCATTAGCTTGGCTAGTTAATGGCTTCCTCAAAATTTTGAGGCTTCGAGGCCTTGGTAACATTTCCTTCAATACTTCTAGGATATACCTCGATGACGGTTACTGGAGTTCTCAGTGTTTGGTACATGTCTAGTGTCGGGCATTAAGACTGCTAATTCTTGAAATCTTCTAATGTAAGTTTTAAGATCATTTCCTTTACAGTCAAATTGTAAAGTTTATCTTCCATTTTTCTGACTTCAGTTCTCGGGACAATACTGTTTGTCATAGCTCTTTAATCAGTCCAGGTTGATTTGATTGGCTTGATGTACTCCCATAGGTTGGGGTATGCATTCCAATAGGATAAAGGCATCATCAGTAAGGGGTACCCAGTAGCAAATGTTACTTGTTTTCCCTCGCACATTTGCTTTGAGTAATATGATTCGGTTAGTTAACCAGAGGATTAAGGCAACTGCCTCCGTCCGTACCATTGAAGTAGAAAGGTTGACAACTTATGAATTCTTTGTAGTTTCCCGTTTTTGCTACAGGAGTTCCAATATGACCGGTGTTCCTGTTGGGATTACTAGTACCTGCTATTGTTGCAGCTTGTACTTCTAGAGCGCTGGTTGACTCACTGTCAGAACTAGTTTCTTGATGCAGCCCGAGTATAGCTGGTTGCTTTAGATGTTGGACGTCCTTTTGGGTGGCATTCTTCAACATTAAGACTACACGTAATAAGAATGATATAACAAGTCTTAAAAAGATTAATGTGCAAATAATAACATTGTCAAACAATAGTGATATAGATATCAAAGATAATTTTTATTAAACAAGTATCTATGATTTATTTAGAAGTCAGGGTATGATTCATAATGCTGATGACGGAGATGATGATGCAAGAGTGATAAGTCGGTATTATGAAATAACAAGGTATATAACGGGATTGCCATTGTATTATATTAAGAACAACTTGCCTTTGTACTATTCATAGTCAAGATTTAACAAGTGTTTTTATTTATACCACACATCCCGTGGCTAGGTTCTAATAAAAGCCGATAACCTAAGATCTAATAATAGTTGATGGTCCTTCTTGGATTGATCTTGAAGTTCATTGATGGCATTCAGAATTATTTCCTTATCTTCTTGATGACGATTCTGGATATCGTTGATGATGTTTTCTAGATCAGTAATTCTGAAGGCGAGAAGCCAGAGCAAATTTTTTTAATTGTGGTTATTTCCCATTGGCTTCTTGTAAGTTTAGATAATTGAGCTCGAGCTTGTTGGAGTTCTGCCTTCTAGATGTCAAAGTCTTGTTGGATAATCACCTGAAATTTTCCTAGTCCTTCAGTTTTGTCTTCCATGTATTCAATACGGTCGAGAGAAAGTTCATCTAGATGATTCAAAATTTCCTCAATTTTCTCCTCATGACGTTCCAGACTTGTCTTACGAGCGCTTTCTCTTATCTCAAAGTCTTGAAGTAGGGCAGAAGTAGATGATGATGATTGATCACAACCTCATTTCTTTGGTGGTAGTAGTTCCTCGGGAAGAAAGAATTCTTAAGGATTAAGCATTGATGATTGAGGTATAATAGTTAAAGGTGGGATAGGTGATTTTTCAGCATAGAATGCTTGCATAACTTTCATGTAAGGATCATCATGAAAGAGCGAAAGAGTTGGTGAAACTATTGGAACTAAGCCAAATGAGTTAGAAGAGCTAGAATAAGTTTTTCCCGGTGAAGCTGGGACATAGTCCGGAGAAGCCGGAATAAAGTTGAGAAAGTTAGAGGAAAAAGCATCATCAATACTGGAAGTAAGATGGTTGGGAGAAGACATCGTTCTCTTAACAACCCAGCGGTAAATAACATAAGTTATTTATATAATAGTATAATAGTGATGTTATCTTACTACTATTCGGAGTTGTAGTGGCACGGAGGACTTTTTGACTAGAAAAGAAAAATTAGTTTCTAGTTAAGGTTTCAACCTTGTTCTCTATAATGGCTCTGTTATACCAACCTATAACACCCCCATTTTTACATATAGTAGTGGAAGTTAATCTGGGGTATTATTTCATAGTACAACAGTTATAATCATAGAAAACGAATCGTAAAGAGACGTTTTTAAAAGATAAGTTATCATTCATTTATTCATCAGTGTTTTTACAAAAAGTGAGGTCCCAAAATCTAAATGAAAACATAAAGTTTGAATGATAACAGTTTAGCTATCTTTAAGTTTGTGCCACTTCATGCCATGAGATAAATATGCTAAAAAGTCAACACAAAGGTTGAGTGAAATTCATAGGTTTAAGTAAAGTAGTTTGATTTACAACTCTCAATAGTAGGGTCTACTTTGTAATACACCCATAGTGTATCACTGTTCGGGCCATCATAATTCAGAGGTCATGTAGTAAACGTTTAAGGAGCCAGGACACTTTAAATCGTAAATCCAGCAAACTCGTCAAAACGTATACCCAAATGAAACCCCTTACATGAAGCTCCCTAGTAATGTGATACATTATAGTTTTAAGTTTCTTCAAAAGCTAGAATAATTTATATATATTTTTATAATTAATATAAAAATATAATATTTTATAAGTTTGCAAAATTGGCAATATATACCCCTGGTTTATAAACTTTTACAAGTTTAGTCCTTTATATATAAAGTATATATAATTTAAACCTTTAACTTTGAAACTTGGCAAAATAGGTCCTTATAGTTATAACTTTAATAAAATAACATTTTCAGCCCCTTTAGTTATAAATTTCAGAAAGTTACGATATATACCCCAGTGCATGGAAACTTTTGCAAAACAAGTCCAAAAAGCCATGCAAGGTTATTTTAAGATTCCAAATGATATTTTCAGATTATAGCTTATTAGTATAAGCTAAAAAAAGAATTTTTAACATAACAAAAGTTTAGAAAAAGGATCCGTTAGCTAGAAAATCAAAACGGGTCATTTTTTGGGTTTTTATCAAAAACACATGGGTTTGAGGATTCAAAGCTTCAAACAAGAGTTCATATATGATCTTAAGAGTATTATGAACATTATTGTACAGAATATAAGCTTATGGAACAAGATCTTAGGCTTACTTGAGCTAAAATGGGTCGAAATGGGGTTTTCAGGTTCGTACGCCTAGTAACGACTTCAAGGCTTTGTTTTTCTTGATTATTGGCTTCTATTATGAGCTTAGGGACTTCTCTTGATCTTCTATTGCTGCTATGGAAGAGTTAGAATTCCATTTGAGGGTATGAGATGAGATGTGTGGGATGAAATGAAAGGTATGCTTGGTTCGGCTATTTATAGGGTGAAAACACTTGGTGCTTAAGTTTTCTTGGCTTCTAAGGGCTTGATAAGTGTCTAACCTAGCTGAGGTGACTAAGGAGGGCTAGTATGGTGAGTATTATAAGCTATAAACTAGCCATGAAGTGTTGGAAAGGTCTTTTGGAGGCCACAGCTAAAAAAAGAGAAAGGGGGTGACAAGGAGGTGATCAAGGTACTTGTAATCTACTTGGTTTCTTGCTTGGTGATATCATAGAGGTGCTAGGGTGCTTGCTTGAGGTGCTTGATTGCTAGCTTGGGTGTATAATGGGTCAAAATGGAAAGAAAATGGTATTGGGTTGGTTTTTCTTTCGGGTTAGGGTTTAAGGTTTTAAAATGTAGATTAGGGTTAAGTTTAAGGGTAGATTAAGGTTTAAGATTAGTGTTAGGACTGAGATTAGGGCTTAGGATTAAGGTTTAGGGCTTAGTTTTAGGTTTAGGGTTTAGTTTTTATGATTTAAGGTTTTAAAACATGGATTAGGGTTAAGATTATGGATAGATTAGGTTTTAGGAGTCATGAATTAAGTACTTGTACTTTGTGTTAAAGTGGTGTAAAGTTTAAACATGGTTTAGGAGCTTAAATGACCTAGTTTGACTTTCTTGCATTATTGATTTGTACATTAAGCTTAAATGAGTTGTACATTGACTTGGAGGGAAAATATGATTCAAATATGGTGCATTGTACACTTGTACATATGTTTGAAGGCTTACACATTCATTTTATATGTATACATTACATATAATTAGGGTTTTAATGTAAACGTTAATGTTTAATGCTTGTTTTGAAATAACATTTTAAAAAGTACGTTAAATAGATATTGTACTTAGTAAAAATGATATTAGAATATAGACTTGACATATTAGGATATTTATATGATATAAACATACATATAGATGGCATTGATAGAGGTTGCGTGAGCTCGTTTACTTTAGAGATGCAAGTTACGTTGCATAATGAGATGAAGCAAAAAAATTCCCTATAAAAAGGTGATATATTTATAATAGATGGATATTACATTGCATCTAATTTAATAGATGGATATTACAATGCATCTAATTTAATAGATGGATATTTATATTGATGAAAATTTAGGGTTGTTATAGTCTCCCTCCCTTAAAAGAAATCTCATCCCAAGATTTAGTTGGATGCCGGAGTGATGTTTGAAAATAGATGTGTATACTTGGCACGAATTTGATCATCGCATTCCCATGTAAATTCTGGTCCTTTTTTAGAGTTCCATCTTACTTTGACTATAGGAATACGACTTTGTTTCAGTTGCTTGATTTCTCAATCCATAATCTCCATTGGTTCTTCCACAAAGTTGAGTTTGTCATCGAGCCGAAGCTCTTTCATTGGAATGACAAGGGATTCCTCAGATAAGCATTTCTTTAGATTAGAAACATGGAAGGTATTCTGGACATTACTGAGCTCTTTAAGAAGCTCTAGTTTGTATGCTACTGGACCAATCCGTTCAAGGATTTTGAATGGTCCAATGTACCGGGGATTAAGCTTTCCTCGTTTTCCAAATCAGATGATTCCTTTACGAGGTGATACTTTCAGCATAACACGATCTCTAACTTGAAATTCTAAAAGCTTTCGCCTAACATTGGCGTAACTTCTTTGCCGATCTCTTGCAGCCTGCAAGCGTTGTTGAATTTGCACTATCTTTTCAGTGGTTTTATGAATTATTTCTAGTCATGTAAGTTGAACATCTCCAACTTCGGCCCAACAAACTGGTGATCTACACTTTTGACCATAGAGTGCTTCAAACGGTGCTGCCTTAATACTGGCATGATAACTGTTATTGTAAGAGAATTCCACAAATGGTAAGTGTCTTTCCCATCCTTTTCCAAAGTCTATGACACAGGCTTGAAGCATATCTTCGTGTGTTTGGATGGTTCTTTCACTTTATCCATCGGTTTCAAGATGATATGCCGTACTCATGTCTAATTGAGTACCCAAGGCACTTTGTAGTGATTGCCAGAATTTGTATGTGAAATGACTGTCACGATCTGAGATGATGGATATTAGCACACCATGCCGGGAGACTATTTCTTTGATGTACAAACTGGTAAGGGTTTCCATACTATCTGTCACTTGAGTAGGTATAAAATGTGCGGATTTTGTAAGGCGATCGACAATGACCCAAATTGTGTCATGTCCGTTTGATGTTTTGGGAAGTTTTGTAACGAAGTCCATTGTTATTCTTTCCCATTTCCACATAGGAATCTCTAGTTGTACCAGTAAGCCGGATGGCTTCTGACATTCTGCCTTAACTTTAGAACATGTTAAACATTTGCCAACATATTCTGCGATGATTGCCTTCATGTTAGGCCACTAATAGAGTTTCTTTAGATCTTGGTACATTTTGTCAGAACCTGGGTGAATGGAATACTTCGATTTATGAGACTCATGCATGCTTAAGTCTCTCAAACCACCGAAAAGTGGTAGCCAACTTTGATTTTTGATACAACGAGTTCCATCAGGATGAATTTCAAATGATTTGTCCATCCCTCATAGGTTTTTAGCTTTGATGTTTTCTTCCTTGATTGCTTCAGTTTGAGCTTCAAGGATTTGAGTTGGTAATTTTGGGTGAAGAGTCATGATCAATGATCTGATTCGGAGTGGTTTGATTTGTTCCTTCCAGCTTAAGGCATCTACTACGACATTTACCTTTCCAGGGTGATAACGAATCTCACAATCATAATCTGCAAGCAATTCTAACCAACAACGTTGTCTCATGTTCAACTGTTTTTTATCAAGGATGTGCTGAATACTTTTATGATCAGTGAACACAGTACATTTGGTGCCATACAGATAGTATCTCTAAATTTTAAGAGCGAACACTACTGCTCCTAATTCGAGATCATGAGTGGTATAGTTTTCTTTGTTAGGCTTAAGTTTTCGGGATGCATATGCAATAACCTTCTCTCTTTGCATTAACACTGCTCCCAGACCTTGATGGGATGCATCACAGTAGACAATAAAATTGTCATTTACTTCTGGTAATGCTAAGATTGGAGCTTCACACTTCTGCTTTAGCAATTGGAAAGCCGTCTCTTGGTCTTTGCCCCAGATATACTTCTTGTTTTTCTGGGTTAATTCAGTCAAAGACTTTGTAATCTTTGAAAAATCTTTGATAAATCTCCGATAATAGCCGGCAAGTCCTAAGAATTGATGAACTTCCGTGGGTATATTGGGAGATGCTCAGTTCTTAACTGCTTCAATCTTGGCGGGGTCAACATGAAGTCATTGACTATCAATTAGATGTCCAAGAAATTGCACGATACGAATCCAGAAATCACATTTGGAGAACTTGGCATACAACTTCTCTTTCTTAAGTAATTCTAGGATTATTCTTAGATGATTTGCGTGTTCTTCTTCGTTACGAGAGTAGATGAGAATATCATCGATGAACACTATCACAAATTTATCCAAGTATGGTTTACACACACGATTCATGAGATCCATGAATACAGCAGGTGTGTTAGTTAAACCAAATGGCATAACTTGAAATTCATAGTGTCCGTATCTTATTCTGAAAGCAGTCTTAGGAATATCTTCATCCCTCACTCTCAGTTGATGATAGCCTGATCTTAGGTCGATTTTTTAGTAGACACTCGAACCTTGAAGTTGGTCGAATAAGTCATCGATTCTCGGTAATGGGTAACAATTCTTTATAGTAAGTTTATTCAACTCCCGATAATCGATACACATTCTGAAGGATCCGTCTTTCTTTTTAAACAATAAGACAGGAGCTACCCAGGGTGAAGTACTTGGTTGGATAAAACCTTGATCTGACAATTCTTGAAGTTGATTAGATAGTTCTTGCATTTCTAAAGGAGCTAATCTATAGGGTGCGCGAGCTACAGGCGTTGCTCCTGGAATTTAAATCAATTTGGAATTCTACTTGGCGAACGGGAGGAAGGCCAGGTAGATCTTCAAGAAAAACTTCTCGGAATTCTCTAACTACGGGAATATCTTCTAATCTCTTCTCGTCTGACTTCTTCTTCTCCGTTACTTTGATCATGAAAACTTGACAACCTCGAGATATGTATCATTCGGTTTTTATACAAGATATGAGATTTAGTCGGGTCTTACTTCGATCACCTCGAATGATCAAAGTTTCATTGTCAATAGGAATGTGAACGACTTTCTCATCACAAAGAATTTTGGCATGATACTTGGACAACCAGTCCATACCGATGACAACGTCAAAACTATCGAGTTTAATTTGCATGAGATCGATTTCGAAAGATTGATTTAGCAAGGTTAAGGTGCAACCCTGGATAATGGTGTTTGTGCTTACTAGGTCTCCGTCAGCCATTTCGATAACGTAAAAGGTATCTATTGTAATAGGCAGGATATTTAGCATAGAGGCAAGATATGTGGATATGAAGCTTTTATCGGCTCCAAAATCAAATAATACTCTAGCTAAATGTTGGTTTAGGAGAAACATACCCGTAACTACGTTCGAGTCTTGATGAGGTTTCCTATCCCTTAGCATGTAGTCTCTTCCCTAGGCATTGATGTTGGTCTTTCGGCACTGATTTGTATAATGCCCTTTTTCTCTACAGGCATGACAAATAATAGCCACTGGTAGTTGATTACTTCTAGTGGCTGGCCTCTTATTTCGGCAGTTCTTGGTCAAATAGCCCACCTTGTTTTAAGTATTACACTTAACAGTACAAGGTCCGGTGTGATAGAGATCACATTTTCTACATAATGGGAGGTTTCCGGCATACCTATTGTTCTTAGCAGGAGTGGCAGCATAAGCCTTGGCAGCTTCTTGCCTTCGGTTCTTTTGTGGTTGGTGATTGTTGTAGTGGTTGTTGGTGTTGGTGTTACGGTAGTTGTTGTTGTTGCGGTAATTGTTGTTGTTGAAAGTTCTTCTGTCATCAAACTTTCATTTATGATCACTTGATACTTGTACCGGAGTATGTTTTGTTACCTGGTCCATTAGCCTTTGGGCTATATTAATGGCTTCCTCTAACATTTGAGGCTTCGAGGCGGTAACATTCCCTTCAATACTTCTAGGTAACCCTCCAATGAAGGCTTCCAGGTGTTTCTCGGTGTTCGGTACCATGTTCGGGCATAAGGCTGTTAATTCTTAGAATCTTCTAACGTAAGGTTTGAGATCATTTCCCTTTACAATCAGATTATAAAGTTCATCTTCCATCTTTTTTACTTCAGTTCGAGGACAATACTTGTTTGTCAAGAGCCTCTTTAACTCAGTCTAGGTAATTTGATTGGCTTGATCTACTCCCATAGGTTGGGCGTATGCATTCCACCAGGACAAGGCATCATCAGTAAGGGTACCAGTAGCAAATGTTACTTTGTTTTCCTCTGTACATTTGCTTCGAGAGAATACTGATTCTGTTCGTTTAAACCAGCGGATGAGGCTAATTGCTCCTTCCGTACCATTGAAGTAGAAAGGTTAACAGCTTATGAATTCTTTGTAATTTCCCATTTTTGCTACAGGAGTTCCAGTAGGACCGGTGTTCCTATTAGGATTACTAGTACCTGCCATTGTTGCAGCTTATGCTTCCAGAGCCGCAGTGACACTGTCAGTAACTAGTTTCTTAATGGCAGCTTGAGTCATGGTCGGTGCTTCAGATGTTGACGTCCTTTTGGGAGGCATTCTATCAACATAAGACAACACGTAATAAGAATGATATCACAAGTCTTAAAATGATTAAAGTGCAAAAATAAACATTGTCATAATAGTGATATCGAAATCATAGATAATTCATATCAAATAAGTATCTATGATTTATTTAGAAGTCAGAGTATGATTCATAATGATGATGACGGAGATAATGATGCATATCATTAAAATTTCTCTTGTATCATCATCTTCAGGGTTGGATATAGGATGAATAATACAAATTAGTGATATGAAACGGGATTGCCATTGTATTATATAATGAACAACTTGCCTTTGTACTGTACATAGTCAAGATTTGACAATTGTTTTTATTTATATCACACATCCCGTTGCTAGGTTCTAATAAAAGCGATAACTAAGATCTAATCTAATAGTCTGATGGTCCTTCTTGGCTGATCTTGAGTTCATTGATGGCATTCAGAAGACTTTCCTTATCTTCTTGATGACGAATCTGGATATCGTTGATGATGTGTTCTAGATCAGTAATTCTGAAGCGAGCCAGAGAAATTTTGTGGTTATTTCCCATCTGCTTCTTCTGAAGTTTAGAAATTTAAGCACGAGCTTGTTGGAGTTCAGCTTCCAGATTGTCAAAGTCTTGTTGGATAATCACCCGACCTTTTCCGAGTCCTTCGATTTTGTCTTCTATGTATTCAATACGATCGAGAGAAAGTTCATCTAGATGATTCAAGATTTCCTCAATTTGCTCCTCGTGACGTTCCAGACTTGTTTTACGAGAGCTTTCTCTTATCTCAAAGTCTTGAGGTAGGGCAGAAGTAGATGAGGATGAACAACCTCATTTCTTTGGTGGTAGTAGTCCTTCAGGAAGAAAGAATTCTTGAGGATTAAGCATTGATGATTGAGGTATGATAGTTGGAGGTGGGATAGGTGATTTTTCAGCATAAAATGCTTGCATAACTTTCATGTAGGGATCATCATAAAAGAGAGAAAGAGTTGGTGAAGCTATTGGAACAACACCAAATGAGTTCGAAGAGCTAGAATAAGTATTTCCCGGTAAAGTTGGGACATAGTCCAAAAAAGCCAGGATAAAGTCTTGAAAGTTGGAAGAAAAAGCATTCTCAATACCGGAAGTAAGATGGTTGGGAGAAGACATCGTTCTGTTAATAACCCAGCGGTAAATAACATAAGTTATTTATATAATAGTATAATAGTTATGTATCTTTACATACTATTCCAGAAATGTAGTGGCACGGAGGACTTTCTTGGCTAGAAAAAGAAAAGTAGTTCTAGTTAAGGTTTCGACCTTGTTCTCTATAATCGTGGCTCTTGATACCAATCTATAACACCCCCATTTTTACACATATAGCAGCGGAAGCTAATCTGGGGTATTATTTCATAGTACAACAGTCATAATCATAAAAAACGAATCGTAAAGAGATGTTTTTGGAAAATTTAGTTATCAGTCATTTATTCATTAAAGTTTTTACAAAAAGTGAGGTCCCAACATCTAAAAACATAAAGTTTGAATGATAAAAGTTTAGCCATCTTCAAGTCTGTGCCACTCCGTGCTTTAAGTTGCTCAATTACCTGAGATAAACATGCTAAAAAGTCAACATAAAGGTTGAGTGAAATTCATAGGTTTAAGTAAAGTAGTTTGAATACAATTTAAATAGTGGGTTACGTTGTTATACACCCATAGTTTGTAATAATTGTATGCATGTACAATTATCAAGGAAAACAATATTATTGCCCTAAACTCATGACACAGAAGCCTTAGGTTAATCAATAACCACAAATAATTGCCCCAACGGGTATCTTTGCCAAAACACCCGTAAAGTTATTCAAATGTGTACTATTGGTTACCGACAGTATAGGTACACCAACGGGGAGTCCAGTCCCAAATAGATCTATTCACAGCATTCGCGCTTACCCCGACGAGTAATTAACGGTTCATGATAGTGGAGACTTAATGGTAAAAGTAGGGACTTAGGCAATAATGTATCAGGATAGCATACAGAAAAATACTTGAATTCATGGTTTATAGCATGTATCCCCCATGCGGGTTTATAAAATATTTAAAAGATTGAATGCGAGGCTATGAACTCACCTTAATAGTATAGGGAAATTTGATTGATGGCAAAAGTATATGAAATGAAAGTAACGGCTTCGTCACACAACCTGGGTAATATGTCAAGTCTTAGTTTGATTGGATATGTTTTATGTCATAATGAAATATTACTTTGATTGGATTTATTATGGAAATATCGTATCACTGTTTGGGCCATCATAATTCAGAGGTCATGTAGTAAACGTTTGAGGAGCCAGGACACTTTAAATCGTAAATCCAGCAAACTCGTCAAAACGTATACCCAAATGAAACCCCTTACATGAAGCTCCCTAGTAATGTGATACATTATAGTTTTAAGTTTCTTCAAAAGCTAGAATAATTTATATATATTTTTATAATTAATATAAAAATATAATATTTTATAAGTTTGCAAAATTGGCAATATATACCCCTGGTTTATAAACTTTTACAAGTTTAGTCCTTTATATATAAAGTATATATAATTAAAACCTTTAACTTTGAAACTTGGAAAAATAGGTCCTTATAGTTATAACTTTAAGAAAATGACATTTTCAGCCCCTTTAGTTATAAATTTCAGAAAGTTATGATATATACCCCTATGCATGGAAACTTTTGCAAAACAAGTCCAAAAAGCCATGCAAGGTTATTTTAAGATTCCAAATGATATTTGCAGGTTATAGCTTATTAGTATAAGCTAAAATAAGAAGTTTTAACGTAACAAAAGTTTAGAAAAAGGATCCGTTAGCTAGAAAATCAAAACGGGTCGTTTTTAGGGTTTTTATCAAAAACACATGGGTTTGAGGATTCAAAGCTTCAAACAAGAGTTCATATATGATCTTAAGAGTATTATGAACATTATTGTACAGAATATAAGCTTATGGAACAAGATCTTAGGCTTACTTGAGCTAAAATGGGTCGAAATGGGGTTTTCGGGTTCGTACGCCTAGTAATGACTTCAAGGCTTCATTTTTCTTGATTCTTGGCTTCTATTCTGAGCTTAGGGACTTCTATTGATCTTCTATTGCTGCTATGGAAGAGTTAGAATTCCATTTGAGGGTATGAGATGAGATGTGTGGGATGAAATGAAAGGTATGCTTGGTTCGGCTATTTATAGGGTGAAAACACTTGGTGCTTAAGTTTTCTTGGCTTCTAAGGGCTTGATAAGTGTCTAAGCTAGCTGAGGTGACTAAGGAGGGCTAGTATGGTGAGTATTATAAGCTAGAAACTAGCCATGAAGTATTGAAAAGGTGTTTTAGAGGCCACGGCTAAAAAAAGATAAAGGAGGTGACAAGGAGGTGATCAAGGTGCTTGTATGCTAGCTTGGGTGTCATAGAGGTGCTAGGGTGCTTGCTTGAGGTGCTTGGTTGCTAGCTTGGGTGTAAAATGGGTCAAAATGGAAAGAAAATGGTGTCGGGTTGGTTTTTCTTTCGGGTTAGGGTTTAGGGTTTTAAAATGTAGATTAGGGTTAAGATTAATGGTAGATTAAGGTTTAGGATTAGTGTTAGGACTGAGATTAGGGCTTAGGATTAAGGTTTAGGGCTTAGTTTTAGGTTTAGGGTCTAGTTTTTAGTTGAAAGAGAAATTAGGGTTTAGGGTTTTATTTTATGATTTAGGGTTTTAAAACATGGATTAGGGTTAAGATTATGGATATATTAGGGTTTAAGAGTCATGAATTAAGTACTTGTACCTTGAGCTAAAGTGGTATAAAGTTTAAACATGGTTTAGAAGCTTAAATGAGTTGTACATTGACTTGGAGGGAAAATATGATTCAAATATTGTGCATTGTACACTTGTACATATGTTTGAAGGCTTACACATTCATTTTATATGTATACATTACATATAATTAGGGTTTTGATGTAAACGTTAACGTTTAATGCTTGTTTTGAAATAACATTTTGAAAAGTACGTTAAATGGATAATGTACATAGTAAAAATGATATTAAGATATGGACTTGATATATTAGGATGTTTATATGATATAAACATAGATATAGATGGCATTGATAGAGGTTGCGTGAGCTCGTTTACTTTAGAGATGCAAGTTACGTTGCATAATGAGATAAAGCAAAAAAAATCCCTGTAAGAAGGTGATATATTTATAATAGATGGATATTACATTGCATCTAATTTAATAAATGGATATTATAGTGCATCTAATTTAATAGATAGATATTTACATTGATGAAAATTGCGGGTTGTTATAGACTGGCTGCTATACAAGCACAACTGAACAATCTAGGAAGAAAGATCAAGAAGGTGAATGAAAAAGTTTATGCTGATCAAGTAGGATATGAACAATGCAAAGGAACCCATTACACCAAATATTACCCACTAAAAGAAGAAGGGAAAACCATAGAAGAAGTTTACTACACGCAATTTGGTAGACCTTTTCAAGGTAGGGGATATAGAGCAACAACTCCAGGATTTTATCAAAAGGAACAATGCAAATCCTTCGTATCAAGAATGAAGGCAATCAATGGAAGATACCTTGAGCAAATTTATGGGAGAATCAGCAAAAAGACATGAGGAAAACTCTAACTTGATCAAAGAAATCTGAGATTCAACAGATGCTGCCATAAGGAACCAAGGAGCATCAATTAAAACATTAGAAATACAAATCAGGTAAATGAGCAAGGTACTACAGGAAAGAGGATTTGGAAGTCTACCTAGCTTGACTGAAACGAACCCGAGAGATCAAGTCAAGTCGATCTCTACTAATATTAAAGCTGATTCACACCCGATACGTCATATTGGATCTCCTCAATACGCCGTATCCACTACACAGAACCGTACACTCATGTACGAGACAAGACAAACGATGATTTCATTTCTAAGTCATTTGAATGGTTACTACAGTGATGGAAAAAATGGATCTTATAGACCACAATTCTTGGAAGTTTACTCTAAAGCTTCAAAAATTGATGAATCCATACCCCAAAGGGAGAAAGACCCAAGGAGTTTCACTTTACCTTGCTTTATTAATAATGTTTGCTTTGATAATGCCCTTGTTGACTTAGGAGCTAGCATTAGTGTAACGCCTCTATTGACCTACCTTAACTTAGGATTAGGCGAATTAGCTTACACTAAGCTAACAGTGGAATTAGCAGATAGGACAGTGTAATATCCAAAAGGAATTGCTGAAGATGTACTAGTAAGAATTGGTAAATTTACTTTCCAAGTAGACTTTATAATTCTAGATATGCCTGAGGATATCAAAGTTCCCTTGATCCTTGGAAGACCATTTTTGTCTACCGCCCGTGCTAAAATTGATGTTTACAAGCGAAAGATTACTTTAAGAGTTGGGGAAGAAAAGATTATTTTCAAAAGTGTTAAATCTGCTAGTAGTTTAATTAAGAGGGTCTACATGCTAAGTTTGAGAGAAAGAATAGAACTTGATTTAGAAGCTAGGCTAATAGGAGAGACTTTGGTGTTAAATAGATCATTAGACCCTTTCTTGGAAGATTACATCGAACTAAATGATCTAAATGAACCATTTGAGCTTAGGAGAATCAAGGTGATGATTTAATGCCCACCATTGAGGAAGATGAGGTAATTGAGGAATTTAGAACTAGGGATAAAGATCTTGATACTGGAATTGATGATTACCCTAGTTATTGTGATGATGATAAGAAGATCCATATAGATTGTGCTTACAATTTAAAGTTTTCATGCATGATAGGATTTGAATTTACACACGCCAACTTCTTCTCGTTATTGTACGTCAATGTGATGTCCAAAACGTTTCATAATTCAATAATGAAAGATAAGATGGTATACAAAGGGGATAGTGTTATAGGAGCCTTAATGAATGTGCCTATTTTGTTGGAACCTTTTCTGTTGTGACTGACTTTGCAGTTTTGGAAGATATGGATGCTTAATCGTGATGAAGGAATAGGCGATGTTATTGTTGGTGAACCGTTCTTATGAGAAGTTGGAATTAAGGCAAGACGGTTTGATGGAATGATTACCATTTACAATGGTAATGATGAAGTAACTTGCCAAATGGTGCGATCACATCCGAGGTTTAAACACCACACTAATGAGCAATGCAATGAAATCCCACCATTACTGAAGGTAAGAGAACATGATAAGATGAACGGGATCTCGCACTCATACCAAAAGTTAAAGAGGTTCTACAAAATAGTTTTGAATCTAGGACCTGACTTTATCCGAGTTCCGTCAATGGAAGAATGGCTCACACGCAGGCACGTTAGCATGCATGAGATGGAATAGTGAAGAGAAGCTGAAGATAAGTCTAACTTAAAGACTTCGCTGTAAACAAAAGTGCTTCCCGGGAGACAACCCGGATTGTTATTTAATTTTATCGAGTCTGTCTTCCTAGACATCAATACGGCGTATCCGCTCTATACCATAAGGCGTATTGATTGTCTGGACATTATTAGTCTTTATTTTTTATTGCACTTTAAAAACATTATTGTTAGTTCTGGAATACGACGTATTCACATGTTCTTCCTATATTTTATACAGGACCTCGTGAAAGAAATATCGACGCAGTTGGTGGAATGCATATTTTCTGGAATTCTTTGTGTGTGTTGTTCGTGTTAGGATTAAGACGCTTTTCCAGCACATAATCTTGCTCATAAACACAACTTGGAGAATCTACCGAGCAAATATCAGGGGAGTTTCTCATTCTAATGCTTTTTAAATTCTCGTATTTAATGTTTTATCTATACAACGAGGATGTTGTATAATTCAAGTGGAGGAATGGAATTAGAATGCTTACTTGTCTTAATTTTCACATTAAAATGCTTAAATTATGCTCAAATTTAAAAAAAATTCAAGCATACTTTTGTGAAATTACTTGATATATAACCCGCTCACAATAACCCTTGCTAGATATTGTGAGAATTTAGTGTCCAGTCCATTTAGAGGGTTGTCAGACATCGGATCTCCGGGGGTCGATGGACCACCCGCGATGCCAGATGATCTATATGCCTATATGGTAGCTGCTCTTCAGGCTCTGCCATCTCTTGATTATGTGTCGGGTCTTGAGTACCCACCTTCACCAGACTTTGTTCCAGAGCCGGTTTATCCAGAGTTTATGCCACTAGAAGATGAGGTACTCCCAGCTAAGGAGCAGCCCTTACCTGTTGCTGCCTTACCTACTGCTGATGCACCAGGCTATGTTCCTGGGTTAGATCCTAAGGAGGATCTAGAGGAGGATGATGATGAGGACCCTAAGGAGGATCCTGCTAATTATCCTGTCGACAGAGGAGACGATGGCGATGATGAGGATGAGTCATCCGATGATGACAAGGATGATGTTGATATTGAGGCGGATGAGGAGGAGGAGGGGCACCTAGCTCCTGCCGACTCTACAGTTGTTGCTTTACCAGCTGTTGACCAGGCCCCATTTGCTGAGGAGACTAAGCCATTTAAGACTGACGAGTCTGCGGCCACACCACCACCACATCCTGCTTACCGCGTTACTGCTAGGATATCGATCTAAGATGAGCCACCTACACCATTTTGGTCTGATAAGGAGGTTGCCAGACTCCTTGCTATACCTACTCCACCACCATCAACACTTTCCCCATGGTCATCACCATTGCCTTAGATTCCTTCTCTACCACTACCCCTGATACTATCACCACTACTAATATTACCACGTTTACTTGTTTCATCTCCACCATTGGCTAGTCCTATTTGTCTGTTGGGTTATCGAGCTACGATGATCCGACTAAGAATTGAGGCCCCATCTACTTCCCATTCATTACCATTACCACTACCCATCATACTCTCCCACACTAGATCAGATGCACCATCATCGGGGACACCACCACTTTTACCATACCGCTACCTACTTCGTCACCACCTTTACATCTACTCTCTACGGACCGTAGAGCAGACAGACCCGAGGTTACCTTACCACCTTGGAAGAGGTTAGGTATCGCTCTCGGTCTGAGATATGAGGTAGGAGAGAGCTCGTCTGCCCCCACTGCTAGACCTCCTAGAGGTTTTAGGGTGGACTATGGTTTTGTTGCTACCATGAACAGGGAGATTATGCGGGATCTAGAGAGAGATGTCAGTTATAGGATCACCGACACTTGGGATGAGATGCTGGTAGACATGCCAGGGGTACCAGCAACTGATGACATAGAGTTGGGTCGACGGATGGTAGCATTTACCATTAGGGTTAGGCAAGACATAGACGAGATCTATACGATGTTGGATGATGAACAGTCTGAGCGACAGCTAATGGCTGGTCATCTCAACATGTTGTATAGGGATAGGCGTGCACATGCTCGTACTGCTAGGCTCATGAAGGATGAGGCTAGGATGTCTCGAGAGGCTTGGGGATGATCCATGGATGTGAGTTTACCTTTCACGTGCAGAGGTTATGTCATTACGTACTCAGGTGGTAGCACATCAGGCAGTGATTACAGAGTTATAGGCAGCGGACCGCAGGAGACAGGCGGCGATTACAGAGATGCTAGCAGCGAACTGTAGGAGACAGACACAGTTCATTGAGGCACTAAAGCTGGTGAAGAGACTTCAAACCTAGATGACAAAGTTCGAGAGACAGCAGGGACCCGCCAAAGGTCCTGCATAGCTAGATGCACTAGAAGAGGCTGGTAGCAGTTCGTAGATCTTGTTATGGCTAGTTATTTTGTACAGTCTACTAAGTATTACAGGTAACTCCTAGCTATTATGGCTTTAGGTTGTATATATTCTTTTATCTTGTAAACTAATCATTGTGATCATTTTGTATCTGAACCAATCATGTATGTTTTCCAATTATATATGGAATGGTGGTATTATGTCATGTCTATAATCAAATTTATTATGAATGAATATCGATTTAGTTACACCATTGTTAACTTTAATTCAGTTGTATATTTCACTGTGTGTTGTGATCTCTCTTTACTTCTTGTGTATATGTCATGTCATGGTTATGATTTTATGAAATCTAACGGGTATTATATTTTCTTGTGATTGAAGAAAATGGCACCAAAAAGAGCCACGAGGTCAAACATAGCCCTAAAAACAACCAACACCACATCTGTCACTAATGCCCAGCTTCAGGCAGTGATTGACCAAGGCGTTACTGTCGCTTTGGCAGCACGTGATGCTAACAGAAGTACGAATGGTGATGACAGCCATAATTCGGGAACGGGTGTTAGAAGGACAGAACGAGCTGCTCGTGAGTGTACTTACACTGACTTTCTCAAATGTAAACCATTAAACTTCAAAGGCTTGGAAGGATTGCCAGTTTATCCCAATGGTTTAAAAGAATAGAGTCTGTTTTCCATATCAGTAATTGTACAGTTGAGAATCAAGTCAAGTTTGCTACTTGCACTCTCCATTCAGTTGCTTTAACATGGTGGAACACTCATGTCAAGACAGTTGGTCATGATGCCGCTTACGATATGCCTTGGAAAACACTCATGAAAATGATGACTGACAAATATTGTCCTCGAAATGAAATTAAGAAACTAGAAATAGAGATTTAGGATTTGAAGGTGAAGAGTACTGACTTGACAAGTTATACCCAACGCTTTTAGGAATTGGCTTTGTTGTGCGGGAGGATGTTTCTCGAAGAATATGATAAAATTGAAAAATATGTCGGTGGTCTTCCCGACATGATTCATGGGAGTGTAGTGGCGTCTAAACCAAAGACAATGCAAGATGCAGTTGAAATCGTAACTGAGCTAATGGATAAGAAATTCCGCACTTTTTCTGAATGCCAAACAGAGAGTAAATGGAAGTTTGAGGATACCTCAAGGAACACTCAGAACCAACAACAACAACAATAAAATAAGAGGCAGAACACTGGCTGGGCCTACACTATAGGATCTGGTGAGAAGAGGCCATATGGGGGATCTAAACCCCTATGCACTAAATGCAATTATCACCACGATGGTCCATGTGCTCCTAAATGCCACAAGTTCAACCGAGTTGGCCATCTGGCCCATGATTGTAGGAGTATCGCTAATGCCAACACTGCTAACAACCAGAAGGGCACAAGGTCGGGTCAGAAGCCTACCTGCTATGAGTGTAGAGTTCAGGGACATTTTAAGAGGGAATGTTCAAAGCTGAAGAACAACAAAAACCATGGTAACCAAGTTAGAGGTGGTAATGCTCCAGCCAAAGTGTATGCGGTAGGGCATGCATGGACAAACCTAGACTCCAACATCGTGACGGGTACGTTCCTTCTAAACAACCACTATGCTTCTATCTTATTCGATACTGGTGCCGATAGGAGTTTTATGTCTACTGCATTTAGCTCCCAAATTGATATCACACCAACTGCATTAGATCACTATTATGATGTTGAACTAGCCGACAGAAGAATAATTAGGTTGAACACTATCCTTAGGGGCTGTACATTAAACATCCTGAACCACCCTTTCAACATAGACTTAATGCCCGTAGAACTTGGTAGTTTCGACACTATAATTGGTATGGATTGGTTAGTAAAGTACCAAGTGATCATTGTGTGTGTCGAGAAGATCGTTCGTATCCCCTGGGGAAATGAAACTCTAATCGTTCACGGTGACATAAGCAACCGGGGAAACGAGGCTTGTCTGCACATTATCTTGTACACCAAAACACATGAATACATGCTAAAAGGATGTCCAGTATTTTTGGCAAACGCTACTACAAAGGAGACGGAAGACAAGTCGAAGAAGAAGCAACTTGAGGACGTATCGATAGTTCTACATTTTCCTGATGTATTCCCTGAGGACTTGCCGGGTCTTCCTCCGAATCAAACAGTGGGAATTTCCAAATTGATCTGATACCTGGTGAGCACCTGTAGCCGCCTATGCCCGGACAACCCATTATCGATGGCGCCTTTGAATGAAAGAGTTGTCGGTATCAATATAAATGAACTATTTGACTAGGTTTACGAAGGACCCAATTCCTCACCTTGGGAGATACGGGTCTTGTTTGTCAAAAAGAAGGATGGATCTTTTCGAATGTTATGACATCGACTATAAGGATTCTGAACAAGCTAACGGTGAAGAAACATTGATTCCACTCCGCTAGGATTGACGATTTATTTGATCAACTACAAGGATCTAGTGTTTATTTAAGATAGACATTGCGTTTCAGAAGGTTTTCACCAAACTTCGGTACGGAAGTAGGGTTATTCCAAAAATAGCCATTCCGACTTGGTTTGGTAATTACGAGTTCCAAGTTATGCCATTGGCTGACGAATGCATACAGCGCTATGTGATAGATCTCATGAACCGTTGTGTGCAAGCCATTATGGAATAATTGGTGATTGTCTTTATTGACGCATTTCCTTATCTACTCCAAGAACAAGAAGGAGCATGAAGAACATCTTAAGGCGGTACTCAACAAGTGGAATTTCAAATTGATCTGATACCTGGTGCTGCACCTGTGGCATGGGCACCTTATCGATTGGCGCCTTCTGAAATGAAAGAGTTGTCGGATCAACTAAATGAACTATTTGACAAGGGATTTATAAGACCCAATTCCTCACCTTGGGGAGCTCCGGTCTTGTTTGTCAAAAAGAAGGATGGATCATTTCGAATGTGCATCGACTATAAGGAACTGAACAAGCTAACAGTGAAGAAACATTATCCACTCCCAAGGATTGACGATTTATTTGATCAACTACAAGGATCTAGTGTTTATTCTAAGATAGACATGCGATCAGGTTATCACCAACTTCGAGTACGGGAAGAGGATATTCCAAAAATAGCATTCCGAACTTGGTATGGTCATTACGAGTTCCAAGTTATGCCATTTGGCTTGACGAATGCACCAGCGGTATTTATGGATCTCATGAACCGTGTGTGCAAGCCATTTTTGGATAAATTTGTGATTGTCTTTATTGACGATATCCTTATCTACTCCAAGAACAAGAAGGAGCATGAAGAACATCTTAAGGCGGTTCTGGAATTGCTTAAGAAAGAGAAGTTGTATGCTAAGTTCTCTAAATGTAAATTTTGGATTCCTAAGGTACAATTTCTCGGCCACGTAATTAATAGTCAAGGCATTCACGTGGACCCTGCCAAAATCGAATCCATAAAGGACTGGGAATCTCCTAAGACCCCAATGGAGATTCGCCAATTCTTAGGTCTCGCTGGGTATTACCGAAGATTCATCGAAGGATTTTCAAAGATTTCCAAGTCGATGACCAAACTTACTCAGAAAGGAGTTAAGTTCGATTCGGGTGACAAACAGGAAGCCGCTTTCCAGTTATTAAAGCAGATGTTGTGCAGTGCGCCAATTCTGGCTTTACCTGAGGGAAGCAAAGATTTTGTAGTCTATTGCAATGCGTCGCACAATGGATTGTGTGTTGTATTAATGCAAAGAGAAAAATTAATTTCTTATGCATCACGCCAATTAAAAATTCATGAGAAGAACTATGCAACTCATGATTTGGAACTTGGATCGGTAGTGTTTTCTCTGAAACTCTGGAGACACTATTTATATGGAACCAAGTGTATGGTGTTCACAGATCACAAGAGTCTACAACACATTCTTAATCAAAAGGAGCTGAATATGAGGCAGCGTCGTTGGTTAGAACTGCTCAGTGATTACGAATGTGAGATTCGTTACCACCCGGGGAAAGCGAATGTTGTTGCTGATGCTTTGAGCAGGAAGGAGCGGAGTAAACCATTAAGAGTTTGAGCCTTAGTGATGACTATTGGCTTGGATCTTCCTAAACAAATCCTGAATGCTCAGACTGAAGCACGAAAACCAGAGAACATCAAGAACGGAGATGTTAAAGGCATGTTGGTGGAAAACTCAAAGTATCCGGAGAAATATAGAACGGAAAGGTTGGAACCGCATGCGGATGGAACTATATGCTTTAATGGCAGGAGTTAGTTGCCATGTTATGGTGATTTGAAACCGTGATCATGCACGAGTCCCACAAGTCAAAATATTCTACCCATCTGGATTCTGACAAGATGTATCAAGACCTGAACAAGCTAAATTGGTGGCCTAATATGAAGGCCAATATCGCCACCTATGTTAGCAAATGTTTGACTTATACTAAGGTCAAGGCTGAACATCAAAGGCCATCAAGATTGTTAGTACAACCCGATATACCATAATGGAAGTGGGAAAACATCACTATGGATTTTCTCACGAAGCTTCCTAAGTCGTCACAATGCTACGACACCATTTGGGTGATTGTTGACCAACTCACTAAGTTTGCAATCTTTGTAGCGATGAGGGAAAGTGATCCTCTAGAGAAACTGGCAAGAATGTACCTAAAGGAAGTGGTCACGAGGCATGGAATCCCTGTCTCAATTATTTGTGATCGTGACCCTAGATTCGCATCACATTTCTAGAGGTCACTTCAAAAAGCTTTAGGTTCTAACCTGGATATGAGTACTGCATATCATCTGCAGACTGACGGATAAAGCGAGAGGACTATTCAAACTCTCGAGGATATGTTGCGTGCTTGTGCAATCGACTTTGGAAAGGGTTGGGTTAACCATTTTCCATTAGTCGAGTTCTCGTATAACAATAGCTATCACGCTAGCATCAAGGCTGCACCATTTGAAGCACTTTACGGTCGAAAGTGTCGTTCACCTGTGTGTTGGGCCGAGGTTAGACAAGTGCAACTCACTGGTCCAGAATTAGTTCAAGAAACAACCGAGAAGATCATCCAGATCAAGCAAAGGATGCAAGTCACCCGTGATAGGCAAAAGAGTTACGCCAATTTAAAGCGTAAGCCGATGGAATTGTCATTGATAACACCTTAATTATACATGTTTTCGGCGGTGTTATTTGCATTTATTTGATCATTTCTCGTGAACTTTTGGTAATTAATCAAGTATATTTGCTATTATATGTTCTAGGTATGTGTCATGGAAGAAAACAAAAGAATACACGAAGATAAGAAGCTTAAACGAAGAAATAACTCAAGTTAATGATCTCCCGACACCTGTTCACTGTTTTGGCCATAACTGGAGCATACGAACTCGGATTGAGTTGATTCAAGCGGCCACAGAAAGAGAATTCAATTATCTACAACCATAAAGAAGGCCAACTGCTGAGATATTACTAAAACAGCCAGTTTTATAAATGAGTACAAGATACTTTATGAAGATTCATTTAATTCACGAATCTGGTCCATAATCCGTCCACATTCATTCCCAACTTGGTCCCCAAGTTACCTTTATCTTATAAATACCCCCCTATGATGCTTGGGACGAAATCATCTCTTATTATATCATCACATACAAATCTCAAGAAGAAGATTGAAGAAAAGGCCAAAGTACGGCGCACTTTTCCCTTGTGCGTCGCACTTCTGATCGAGTTCCCAAAACCGCCACACTATATTTCTTGTGTGCCGCACTTTCGTTCAAACTTCCCAAGGAAATGGTTAAATTCCCAATAAATTCTGAGTGAATTAACTCCCTAAGTGCGCTGCACTTTTTTTCAAGTGCGCCGCACATCTACCCGAAATGAGCCTATAAATAGGGAAGGATTTATCTCATTTTAGACACACCTCCACAAAAATTCTCTCATCACCCTACACCATCTAATCATGAATTTCATGGGTGGTGACATCACCTTAAGGGTTTGGGTCGATTAGAATCAATAGCTTAGGTTTTATTATAGTTTTCGTTTGGAAGAACTAATTGTCGAATCGTTGATCTTGTAAACGTTGGTATAATTTCTACAACTCTTTTAATATGAAGTATTCTGAATTCGTGATGAATGTTATGTGTTTCGTTACTTTGATTATGGAGTAGTGTTCTTATGTTTATTTTGGCATAATGTGATCTTAGATATGGAGTGTTTGGGTATGTGTTTATTGAATTGGTAAAACATATTTTATATAAGAAAATAGGCCGAAGGGTTTCTTTTATACATGTGTTGTATCAATTCATCTAATATATTGGTTATAATAACTTATAAAGGCCGAAAGGATTTGTTGTTATTAATCGGTATAATCATTAGTTATATTTAAAGGCCGAAAGGATTTATAACTTGTGATAACTCTATTTTCTAAACTTATAAACACTATCATAAACACTTCATTATCAAAGTGATCATTGCCTAAACAAACATACCTTAATCATTTGATTAAATCATCCTTTAATTTGATATATGCATGATTTGGTTAATTTGATCCGTTACAATCTTATTAACCTTAGCACCTTAATTACAAACTGTGAAAATTTCAATTCTCGTGGAACGACCTGGACTTACCTAAAGCTATACTATACACGAACGGATATACTTCCCGAGTGTTGTGTTTTAGTAAAATCAGTATTTCTAGTATTATAAATTTAAAACTTGGAAAAAACACATCAAGTTTTTGGCACTGCTGTCGGGGAATTGTTTAAGTTGGTATAGTTTGTTGCTTATTTCTGGTGCTATTTTGTTTCTCAAAATTTTTCAAACCCGCCATACCATTTTCTGGCAAACGGAAACCAAAATCATTTTTCTCCAAGAAATACACCGCACATCTTATTTGTACGCCGGTTTTCCTGTAAACCCAGAAAGTACGCCTCACTTTAACCAAGTGCGCCGCACTTTCTGTAGATTTTTCACAAACCGAATTTTGTTTCAAAAACTAAAACCAAACCCCCCCCCCAATCTGCTAGTCTTAGGTTCTATAATCATTTGGAATTGTATTTTATCTGATTATATGCCTTGTGTATTTGTAATTATCTAGTTTATCATAATATTCGAAAAAAAAGCATAAAAATTCCAGAAAAGCCGGCGCACTTTTCCTAAGTACGCCGCACCTATCTAAAAAAATCTTTTATTTGTTTATCTTTATTTGCTATATATCTATATATATATATAAATCTATAAAAAAAAATTATAAAAAAATATAATGAAAATAATTTATTTTATTTTGAATATTATCCTATTAGCCTTAATTATATATATAAAAATGTCTTTTTTCAAAATGCTTAATGTATGTATAAATCTTCTATCTTTCGGATAACAACTAGTAAGTTTAATATATAAATTAAATAAAAATTTAATAAAAAGGTCTTCGAAATTTAAAATTATCCAAAAAGAATCCATTCAGATCGAATCACACAAATCTTCCACCGAACATCCTATCGTTAATGAATTTATCATCATAAATATACCTGAAGAAGATGTCGAACCAGACCTAAATTTACCGCTTTAAGAAATAATAATACTCGATCCCGATGATTAGCCTATGTGGGAAAATGCCAAGATTATAGCACCAACTCCTAATTCTGCCATTGTTAAACTCGATGTTGATGTTATCAATAGTACTCACATAAATATGATTTGGGAAAATAAATTCGATAGTTATCTGCGGGCCGATCCGCAAGACCACATCCGTGAATTTCTTGCAATCTGCAACATGTTCACATATGGCAAAACTCAAAGTGAAGTTGTCAAGCTTATGATCTTTCCCTTTTCCTTGTGCGATAAAGCTAAAACCTTGTTTAACGAACTTAATGAAGAGTCTATAACATCGTGGGAACAAATGAGAAGAGCTTTTATAAACAAATTATTTCCACCTTCGTTATTCAACCGTCTTTTGCTTGAAATCAGAAATTTCTCTCAAAACGTATGTGAAAGTCTAACCGAAGCCTGATTACGACTCACGAGCATGCTTTAAAAATGCCATGGGCACGATCTGACCAAAGGAACTATTATTCTAATTTTCTATCACGGTTTAGACGAACCGACTCAAGGAATCCTGGACGTAATAGCTGGAGGAATCTTCCTCTACAAAAGTCCAAATCAAGCTTTTCAACTTCTTGAGGACAAAGTCCTTTTCAACCATGATTGGCCCATTAAATCTAAAAACGATCATCATCAAAAATCTGTTTCTTTCGCCGATGGAAGTAATAGTAATAATGATAATTCTCGCTTAATGGAAAAATTAGAAGCTCTAACTATAAAAATGAATTCTCAATTCCAGAGATTAAAAAAGGAGATGCATGAGATACGTAAGAATTATAACAACTACGGTGGTAACCACGCTTCTAAGAATGATGAAACGCCGATGTGTGAATGTCATGAAGCAAATTACATCCAATCTGAAGGTTATCAAAACCAAAATTCTCATGATTCATACTCTCACCAATCCCATCATGATCGTAATGATTTTGAGAAATCGCTCACAAAATTAAACAAAGATGTGAGAAATGACCTCGAAGATTTCAAAAGATGCGTCCAAAGCATGAGAACTGTTCATTGGAAACTTTTTGCTAGAGACGATGGTAAAACCACTGGTGTTTTACCTAACAAAGTATCTAAACCTATCGACCAAGAACCTCAATCTAAAACAGATTTTGAAAAATCAATCATAAAATTCTTGGATGGTCAAAGAGTTATAAATATGTTTTTTAAGAACAATGTTAACGATATGATTTTAAAGATGAAGAAAAATGAAAGGAATTTCCAAACTATCTTTAAAAACATGGAAAGAAAATTAGATGAGTGGGAGAAATCTCAAAACATATCTTTAGAACAAACCAATAGGACTGACCCACCTCCTGCTCAAGCTCAAACCGAACATGTGAATGTCGTATTCACCGGGAATGGAATGTCCAATGATTCTTCGAAAATTCTAAAAGATCCACCACCTCCTATCATCGTTAACAATAAAACCGAAAAAGATAAACCTATTAAAACATCAAAAAGGGACTATCAAGTGGTTAAAACAAATGAATATCTATTCCGTGGGTATATACCAAAAATCCCATACCCCCAAGCTTTTAGAGTGGATCATTCCCACTTGAAACACGGTTATATAAGGAATCTAAATCATGTTTAAGTATTTATATAATAGTAGTAATAGTAAATAATAATTAACCTAGAAAAACCTAATATATATATATATACATATATATATACATATATATATATATATATATATATATATATATATATATATATATATATATATATATATAAAACAAAAAAAATGTTGCAGATTTTAAGTTATGTTTGGAATTCGGCTGGTCTTGGCTTCTTTTATTCTTTTTGTCTTTTTCACAATTTACTGTCGGCGGCGTAATCACAATTTCTGCTTCCAAAAAGAAATTTATCAAACTTTGTGGGTGTGTTCACTGGAAACCCTCACGATACTACAACTCGTCCACTCGGGCCACCGAGGGGTTTAAAGGCTTGTTGCATACGCTAAATGCAACCATGGTGCCTACGAAAGTGCGCTTTTGTATTTAATGTTTTTCTTGTAGTTATGTTTATTATGCAGATTAAATAAAACAGGTGGAGCTTGGAGTGGTGGTTGGCAATTTACACTTGGAGACTTATACAATTGGAGTATTATATTACATGTGGTAGAATACACATGCGTGGCGCTTCTTTTCACGCCATATCTTTCAAGATTCAGCCAAGCACTTATAAGCCCCGGGAAGTTTCAATTTTACGCATAATGCTCTACTTAAGTGTGGAGGAGCTCTCGCTCCTTACTAAAAAAAGAACGTAATGGAATCACTCAAGGATAGCTCCAACGCAGCTATATCTCTTTATGCCCCCAAGAAGTACCGTTTTCCCTTAATTTTTCCTATTTTCTATATTTATCAGTTCTCACATTGAGGGCAATGTTCAACTTATGTGTGGAGAGGTAGCAAATAGGAAAAATTAATCATGTCCCTCCATGTTTGCCCTGCAGAAATTTTCAAACTTTCTACTGATATTTACTGGAAAATTAAAAAATTAATATATACTTTCCTTTCAAAATTAAAAATGCATACGCTTAGTAAGGCAAATCCAATCGGATTGACATTTCAACTAGCACAAAAATCAACCCACTAAAATTGTGAGAAATTTAGCTCTAAAGAATTCGGGTATCCACCTTTGATATACAAGATAATTTTTGCCTTTAGCTTGTTCGAGTTAGGGTTTGAATGCAGTCATATGTGTCTATTCCATCATTACGGATGTGTACGTATGGTCTTTGTCGCCTTTTCTGGAACATTGGTATTGGTATAAAGTTATATGAGTGGGCCGGTAATTTCTTAGCTCTAGAACTTGTGCTTGATCATAATTTACTAGACCGTAGTGAGGTTAATTTATAGACAAAGTCATATGATAAGAGGTGAAATAAATCCCTATGCAATCACGTATCTGCAGCACTCGCTTTGAGTGTTGAGATCCCCAAAGTATCCCAAGAGCAAGAAAAATGTGCTAGATGAAGAAGAAGTTTTGTGCCAGCCTTAGTTATCGCAGTATCTGGAATGAAAAAAAAATTATAAAAAAAGAAGAAAAAAAAGAGAAAAGAAAAAAATAAAAAATACTAATAATAATATTAAAGTTTCGAAGTATAGGCAATGTTTTGGCACATGGAAATCAAGTATATGCTATTCACCCTAATCATTATAACGTTCTTGCCCTCTTTGAGATTTCGGTCTAGGTTGCTCACGCGCATACGGGCATGTTTATGTGTCTAATACAAAGCATATGTAGGCGGACCTAGATTATGTCTGTGCAATTGAGTGACTTCACAAATATTAAACCCTATCTGAGTGACTCGTGTGAATTCAAAAACAAACATTTTCCGTATGTGAGGTGCTCTGTTATATGTCTATGTCTGAAAAGTTATAAAACTGGCAAACACTTGTTAATGCTAAAATGAATTTTTTTCCATGTCACGATAAATGATCTTGTTTTCTCGCTTTAATTACTTGAGGGACAAGCTATAGCTAAGTGTGGGAGGGATTTGATTAACGCCTTAATTATAAATCAATTTCGGCGCGTTACTTTATATCATATTTTGACCATTTCTCGTGAACTTTTGGTACTTAATCAAGTATATTTGCTACTATATGTTCTAGGTATGTGTCATGGAAGAAAACGGAAGAATAAACGAAGAAATAACTCAAGTTAATGATCTCCCGACACCTGTTTACTGTTTTGGCCATAACTTGAGCATACGAACTCGGATTGAGTTGATTCAAGCGTCCACGGAAAGAGAATTCAATTATCTACAACATGAAAAAGGCCAACTACTGAGATATTACCAAAATAGCCATTTTACAAACGAGTACAACATACTTTATGAAGATTCATTTAATTCACGAATCTGGTCCATAATCCGTCCACATTCATTCCCAACTTGGTCCCCAAGTTACCTTTATCTTATAAATACCCCCTATGATGCTTGGGACGAAATCATCTCTTATTATATCATCACATCAAATCTCAAGAAGAAGATCCAAGAAAAGGCCAAAGTACGGCGCACTTTTCCCTTGTGCGCCGCACTTCTGATCAAGTTCCCAAAACCGCCGCACTATATTTCTTATGCGCCGAACTTTCGTTCAAACTTCCCAAGGAAACGGTTAAAGTCCCAATAAATGCTGAGTGCATTAACTCCCTAAGTGCGCCGCACTTTTTCTCAAGCGCGCCGTACTTTTTCTCAAGTGCGCCGCACTTCTACCCGAAATCAGCCTATAAATAGAGAAGGATTTCTCTCATTTTAGACACACCTCCACAACAATTCTCTCATCACCCCACACCATCTAATCACGAATTTCAAGGGTGGTGACAGCACCTTAAGGGTTCGGGTCGATTAGAATCAATAGCTTGGGTTTTATTATAGTTTTCCTTTGGAAGAACTAATTATTGAATCGTTGATCTTGTAAACGTTGGTATAATTTCTACAACTCTTTTAATATGAAGTATTCAGAATTCATGATGAATGTTATGTGTTTTGTTACTTTGATTATGGAGTAGTGTTCTTATGTTTGTTTTGGCATAATGTGATCTTGGATATGGAGTGTTTAGGTATGTGTTTATTGAATTGGTAAAACCTATTTTATATAAGAAAATAGGCTGAAATGTTTCTTTTATACATGTGTTCTATCAATCCATCTAATATATTGGTTATAATAACTTATAAAGGCCGAAAGGATTTGTTGTTATTAATTGGTATAATCATTAGTTATATTTAAAGGCCAAAAGGATTTATAACTTGTGATAACTCTATTTTCTAAACTTATAAACACTATCCTAAACACTTCATTATCAGAGTGATCATTGCCTAAACAAACATACTTTAATCATTTGATTGAATCATCCTTTAATCCAATATATGCACGATTTGGTTAATTTGATCCGTGACAATATTATTAACCTTAGCACCTTAATTACAAACTGTGAAAACTTCAATTCCCATGGAATGACCTAGACTTACCTAAAGCTATACTATACATGAACGGGTATACTTCTCGAGTGTTGTGTTTTAGTAAAATTAGTATTTCTAGTATTATAAATTTAAAACTTGGAAAACACACTTTAGTCATTCACCTATGTGTTGGGCCGAGGTTGGACAAGTGCAACTCACTGGTCCGGAATTAGTTCAAGAAACAACCGAGAAGATCATCCAGATCAAGCAAAGGATGCAAGCTGCCCGTGATAGGAAAAAGAGTTACGCCGATCTAAAGCGTAAGCCGATGGAGTTTCAAGTTAGAGATAAGGTTATGCTTAAGGTTTCTCCTTGGAAAGGGGTCGTATGTTTTGGCAAACGAGGGAAGTTAAACCGGAGATATGTTGTACCCTTTAAGGTGTTGGAAAGGGTTAGAGACGTTGCTTACAAGCTTGAGCTTCCTAAAGAGCTGGCAGGGTTCACAATACGTTTCATGTATCCGAATTGAAGAAGTGTTATGCCGACAAACCATTAGTTGTTCCGTTGGATGGACTTCACTTTGATGACAAGCTTCAGTTTGTCGAGGAACCTGTAGAGATCATGGATTGAGAAGTCAAACGGTTGAAGCGAAGCCGCATTCCATTAATCAAGGTTCAATGGAACTCCAAGAGAGGTCCTGAGTTCACTTGGGAACGTGAAGATCAATTCCGGAAGAAATATACACACCTTTTCACAAAGACCGCATCGTCGTCAAGTGCCGCGTCTTAAGCCTTGAGGACAAGGCTCACTAAACGGGGTAAGACTATAACACCCCGTGTTTTAGGGTCATCTATGATGTCAATAAATTCACTATGTATTTTTAGTATTGTACGCTTTTGCTTTTAATCGTAAAAGTTAAGTTAAATCGCGTAAGCTAAAAATGATCATTCAATGTAAACGGGCATCAAACAATTAAATGTTTACATCAAGCAAGTGTTAAGTAATTATTTTGAGAATAATTATTAACTTTGTTCATTTTATTTTATTGGTTACGTAAATTGTTTACGTTTCGCGATAAAATTTCAGTTAGGTATTCCCGGAATCACCAAAATTAATCTACGCTTCAACGAATACTCATTTTTATTTCCAATACTCAAAGTTTATAAAACTTTGCCCATGTTAGTCATATGTGGCCGAATATTTCATGAGATAATAAAAGAA